>JAVHMZ010084634.1:0-10598 GCA_034782995.1 Amazona versicolor | reverse complement strand
CCATACAGCGAGATCCAGGCGGCAGGGGCAATGCCCGCTACGCCGCTGGCGCTGTTTGCGACACCGCCCGCGCTCAGGCTTGGCGCACTGGGAACCGTGCTGCCGCTTGGCAGCAAATAACCGCCATTTGCCAGAGTGTAGGTGGCTCCTTTTAAGTAGCTGTTGGCAGCGAGCGTGGCGTCATAAGTAATGGTGTAGCCGTTGCCGGTAATATTGGTGATGGCGTTGCCTGCCACTCCGCTGGAGTCTGCCAGTGTTGTCAGAACCGAATTTCCCGTGACCTTCCAGGTGCTGGTGGCATCCATGGTCAAGGCCGTTCTCGTGATCGTGCCGGTTAAGCTCGTGTTGTTTTGGAGCGTAACAGCAGCCTTGCTTGTGGTATCGGCTTGCAAGTTGCCGGTTAGTGTTTCGCCATCCGCCGTGAAGTTTGCTGTGCTGGAGGTATCGACGGTCAATAGGTAACCGGTGCTCGCGCTGAGAGCAGCCGCGCCTTTCACGGTAATATTTGCCGTCGAGGTAAGACCAGTGTTAGCCGTGACATAAAAGAGATCACCCGCTGTGGACGTGAGAGAGCCGCCGTTCACCATCACCGTTGCCGTCCCACTTCCTTGTGCAGAGCGAAATATTCTGATGCCGTAAAGCTTGCCGGTCAGGCTTGTGTTGGTGATGGAAATGGAGTTTGCCCCATCAATTACAGCGCCCGGCCCTCCGGTGGCGAGAAGAGTTCCATTCGTAACCGATACGTTGCCGGTGGAATAGAGCGCAGGTGACTTGCTTCCCGCAGTGGTGACCATGCCATTGGTGAAGTTCACGGTTCCCCCTCCAAAATCCGTGGACAGCCCGGCGGAAGCGGAATCTCCCGCAGTATTCACCGTCATGTTGGTGAGCGTGACGGTACCTCCATAGGTCACATCCACGCCATGCGAGGCAGTTCCGGTAGTGGTGATGGTGCCATTGGACATGGAAACCAATGACCCGGTACCGGAAGCAAAAAGGCCATTGCTTCCGCTGGCATTGGTATTCACCGATCCTCCGGAGATGGTTACCACGCTGGCAGCGTTTGCCAGAACCCCTGCGTTCAAACCATACTGGCTGCTTTTGGTTGTATCCGATGTTGCGCCCGTTTTGGTGATGGTAGGATTGGTCAGCGTCAGATTTCCGGCGTTGATGACGTAAACACTAGACTGGTCGGTGCCCGTGGCGGCATAGGTCTGGTTGGTTTGCGTGCTTGTCCCGCCATTCAGCGTGTAAACACCGGTTTGCGCTTGGGCAGAACCGGCCAAAGCAGCCACTATTCCCAGCACGGCAGCAATTTTCATACTTGTAACGTCATTCCTCTGAGCATTCTGACAGTTTACGGCTTTTGGCGAGGAGCTGGAGTTTCTTGTGTCCGCATGATCTCTGCGTGGGCAGCTGCCTGATCCGGCCTTCCACTTTGCCGGTAAGCGCGAATCAGCAGGTAGTGAATGGCGCTGTCGGTCACCACGCCCTCGGATAAGCGGAGCGCGGATTCCCCTTCAGCTGCCGCCTGCACTGTATTACCTTTTTTGAGCAGGAGCCGCGCCAGTTCGAAATGGACATCGCGGGATTGCGGGGATAGCTGCAAGGCTTCCCGGATGCGAAGCTCGCATTCTTCCAGACGGCCTAGCAGAAGCAGGAGCCTGATTTGCGGCAACAACGTCTCCGCCTGCACCCCGCCTGCCGCACGTTCCAGGCGAACAGCTTCTTCATAAAGGGACAATGCCTGCGCCGGTTGCCCCAAGCTCTCCACGCTCAGACCGAGATAAAGAGCCGCGCGCGGATCACTGGGGCTGAGTTGACGAGCCTTTTGGAAGCGCGGCACGGCCTCTTTGAGATCGTTCCCCAGGTATGCTTCCATTCCATAAAGGAATTGGGCATACGACGCGTGAGGGTCAATGGCGAGCGCTTGCTCCAGGCATTGCCGCGCTATGTCGAAGCGGTAAGCCGCCATTGCCAGCTTTGCTTTCAACGTGAGCGCCGGTACCAGCTTCGGGTCCAGGCGCAGAGCTTCTTCCACTGCTGCCAGCGCTTCGGGAAGCTTTTTGGCGACTAATAAGCTGTTCGCTTTTTGGTAGGCAGTCTGGCCCGGCGAGGGAGGCGTTGCGCCGAAAAGTGTGTACCCGGCGAGCAAGAGAGTGCCAATGGATTTCCACCTAGTCATGGCTCTACAACATCTACGATACGTCCGGCAGGCACGTTCATGAGCCGTTGCATCGTCCCGCCCGGCCAGCGTATCTCAAGGCTTTCCGCCATTTGGTTTGCGCCTAATCCGAACCGGACCAACGCCTCGCTGGAAGAAGCATAGCCAACGGCAGTGGTGGCTTGGTTGAACAGGTCGCGGCCATCGGGCAGATGCGCGTGCAACACTGCGCCAAGCCCCTGCCGGTTCGCGCGCTGGCCGTGTAAACGGACTGCCAGCCAATGCCCATTGCTGCCCGTGACGTTGTGGAACAGTTTGGCGGGGCCATTCACCACGGAGACTACCGCGTCCACTCGTCCATCATTGTCAAAATCGGCGAACGCCACGCCGCGATGCATCCCGGCTTGTTGAAACTCCGGCCCGGCTCCTGCCGAAACGTCTTCCCATCGCTTGCCTTCGATATTGCGAAACACACGATTGGCGAGCGCCGAGTCGCGGCCCAGGTAACGATCCAGTTGCGACAAGTGCGAGAGGGCAAAGAACAGGTCTTTCCATCCGTCATTGTCGAAGTCGTACATGCCCAGGCTCCAGCCAGTTAATTGGCGCGTGCCCATGGTCAGGCCAGTGCGCTGCGCATCATCATCAAAGCCTGCATTACCACCAAGGTTTCGGAATAGCAGGAAAGAATCATTCAAAATTCCAGACACTACGAGGTCCGGCTTGCCATCATTATCGAAATCGCGCCAATCAGCACCCATTCCGGCAATGGCGAAGCCGTCTTCCCGCAGCGCCACGCCAGCTTCCAAACCGATCTCCTGAAACGTTCCGTCGCCTTGGTTGTGAAACAGAAAATTCCGCACCGAATCGTTCGCCACAAAGATGTCGGTGAAGCCGTCGCCATCCACATCGCCAAAGGCAACTCCCATTCCCTTGCCGATGTGTTGTCCGATTCCCGAGGCTTGCGAGACGTCGGTGAACGTGCCGTCGTGATTGTTGTGGAAGAGTTGCGGAGGCAGCCCTTCGTAAGCTTTGGGATGGCAGTAGAACCGCTGCGGCGGCGTACCGCAGCGTGGTGCTGTCTTAGCGTCCCAAGCCACATAGTTCGAGACGAACAAGTCTAGCCAGCCATCGTTATCGTAATCCAGCCAACCGGCGGATACCGCCCACATATTGCCAAACTTGGCGGCTTTGGCAGTAACGTCGGCAAAATGCCCGTTTCCGAGATTGCGGTAAAGGATGTTCCGCTTCACGCCCGCCACAAAAATGTCGGCAAAGCCGTCATTATCGAAATCGCCGATGGAGACACCGATGGAATAGCCTTCACCCGCCAGGCCAGCCTCGGCGGTGACATCGGTAAAGGTCAAATCGCAGTTGTTGCGGAACAGGCGATTGTGGTACTCCGGGCCGGTTTTGCGGAGGCTCGGAATGGCGGCTCCGTTGGTGAAGAAAATGTCTGTGCAGCCGTCATTGTTGTAATCCAGCACAGCAACACCGCCAGCGGTCAATTCGATCTGCTGGAACTGGCCGGAAGCGCCGTTGCGAAGCTCGAATCGCAAGCCCGATTTGGCTGCAACTTCTTCAAACCGGATGGAGGCTGGCACGGCAGCAGGCCCCGCAACGCCGCTGCCGAACAACACCGCCAAAGCAAGAAGACGCGGTGCCAAACACCCCTCTAAAACTGGATGCGCGCCACAATCTGACCGGTGCGGGGCGTGGGTAGCGAGGAACTCACGCTATTGCCTGCAATTCCCGTGTAGTTCAAATAGCCAAAGCCGCCGGTAATCAATCCATTCGATCGCGTGACAGGGTTCTGCGGACTTCCTGTGCTTGGATTTGCCAGTGATTCCATCATATTGAATAAATTGAAGAACTCCGCACGGATGCTGAGCGCCACCCTTTCGCGAACCTTGAAAACCTTGCCAAAACCGCCTGAGATGACGGGCCGCCGCTGAGCGCGAAAGTCGTTGTAATAAACAACGTTGCTGCCCGGAACGCCAGCCGCCTGATTCTGCCAAGCGGCAGGGTTCAAAATGGTTTCCTGGGTCGGATCAATACAGCCGCAGTTGGGATCTTTCAGGTATAAGGGTACGCCCGGAACCCGCACCATTCTGGTGTACCCCGTGGCAACATAGCTACCAATCGAATTGCTGGAGACCGGCGTCGCAAGAAGCTGGCCGCTCTGATTTGTGCTGAGAGTAGTGATGCGCCAATCCGCCAGAAGTGTTCTGGCAAGGCGATGCCGCTGGACCACTCCGAAAGCCGGTACCGTGTAGTCCACGCTAAGGCTAAAGATGTGTGGAACGTATAAAGAGGATAGCCCCTTGAAAGTGCTCCGGTCGTAGATGCTGCCAGCATTTGTGGTGGAGTCGAGCGTCTTGCTAAACGTGTATGCCATGGTAGCCGTGAGGCCGTGGGAAAGGCGCTTAATCACCTTGACCTGCAAAGAGTCATACCAGGACTTGCCCAGGGGAGCCTGGAACTGGCCGAGGCTGCCGCCATACTGCGGAAACGGCCGAAGGCTCTGGAGCACTGAGCCTGAATCAGGGAAATTGGCGTAAGGTTTCTTGAAACCGGCGGCTACAGCAGTCGCGCTGGTAATGGTGGAATTCAGCAGCGCCAGGGTGTTTGGGTTGGTCAGGTCACCTAGTCCACGGGCCGCGAGTACTGCCGGACTCACCGCATTGTAGTTGATTAGGTTGCCGATGGTTGCGTCATAGAAACCCTGACTGCTGCCATTCGGCACCCAAACTCCGACATTGCCGACGAAAGCCCCTTCCACAATCAAATCTCGAACAATTTCGCGCTGCAAGGAGATGTTCCATTGCAACACACGGGAAGGCCGCCCCATGTTGCGATCCACCACGGCGGGGGCACTCTGGATGCCACCGCCCGCCACCACGTTCAAGCCTGGATCATAACGCGCACCATAAAGAGCATTGGGATCGAAGGCCAGAGGGCTGGAGAGAACGCCAGCCGCGACATTGTTTCCGGGCGATGGGATGGTCACCGAATTAAAGCCTGTGCCGGAGGCAGAAGGATCTGTCAAAAGTGCTGCTAAGGGCGCATAGCTAATGCCAATTCCGCCTCGCAGCACGGTTTTGGGATTGTACTGGTAAGCAACGCCCAAGCGTGGCGCGATGGCATAGGGATAAGACGGAGCAAACAAGCAATTGCAGCGGCCAGCGCCATAGCCCGCGTAGATAACGCCCCCTAACAAACCGTTCGCAGTGGGATTCGGAGTGGTTGGACTGAAGCTAATCATGCGGTCATGGAGTTCCTTTAAGGGCTGCTGCAAGTCCCAACGAATCCCGTAATCCAACGTCAAACTGCGGGTGACCTTCCAGGTGTCCTGCAGGAACAACCCCCACGAAGTTCGCTGGTAGAACAGCGCCTGCCCATTGCCAGCAGTCACGCTGTCATATTGGCCGAGCAGGAAACTAGCCCAGCCATTGCCGATGCCTGTTCCCGTGGGAAGCACCTGTCCATAAAGCGGCTGCGCTGTTTCATTGGCGCTGAAGCCGTAAGCCGGAGATAGGTTGGTCTGCGAGGAAGAGTTTGTGGAATCGTACTTCCACTCGGCCCCGAACTTATAGGTATGGTTCGCGCGAACCCAGCTTAACGTCGGAGTGCCTGACAGCCTTCTGCCGATAAATAGATTGCGGCTGCCTGGCCCAAAGGCGACCGCCATGCCGCCCAGCACGTTATCCCCAATCGTCCCGGAGCCGAAACGCGGAAAGCCTTTTCCAGGGGAGCCTACAATGCCGAGCAGGGTGTTGTCGTATTCCGCGCTGACCGGCGGAACGGTATCCGGATTCCGATGCACCTGGAAACCAGTGCTGAAATGGAACAGCAGCGTTGGCGCAATGGTGTAATCCACATTTCCGCGCGCCATGGCGCTTTGGATGCCTTGTATCCGGACAGTGGATAGGACCGCGGGCAAACCATCCACGCCGTTCGACTTGGTCGTGCTTTGCGTGGAGTAGTAACCCGAAAGCTTCCATTTGGTGCCGAAATTTTGATCGATCTTGATAGAGGGAATCTGCTGGAGTTTATAAAAAGCGCCGGATTGGGCGAAGTTATTCACGTACAGATCGTTGCCGAGATTCGGCTTGGGGAGCAGCGCGATGATCTTAGCCGCTACAGGGTCAATTCGGTTTTGTGGAATGACGTTGTTAGGAAACGGGCTTAAAACGCGTCGCCCGGAAGAATCAATTACTGCTGTCGCAGGATCGTAGATCGTATTCTGAATGATCGGCCTGCCCGCGAAATCAGTTCCTAGGTTCCGGTTGCCGGTCACCAGAAGATTGTTGGATAAGTTCCCTGTGATGTATGCAGAATTAGGCACTGTTGTGATACCCGCATACAAAGCTTCGCGGTCCCGGTATCTTTCCAGATTGAAGAAGAAAAAAGTCTTGTTCCTGCCGTTATAAACTTTTGGAATCCAAACCGGCCCGCCAATGCTGCCACCGTAGTCGGCCAGATGCTTCACTACCTTTACGTGATGCCCGGTCCCGTCGTTGGTGAAGGGAATCCCGGCATTCAAAAAGGTGTTCTCAATATAGCTATAAGCACTGCCATGGAACTGATTGGTTCCACTTTTCGACGTGAAATTGTAAATGCCGCCGCCACCGACCCCGCCGTACTCAGCCGAAAAGTTTGAGGTTTGCAGCGTGAACTGCTCAATTGCTTCCACCGAGGGTTGGATTTCGTCTGAGACTTGCGTGGAGTAAGGATCGTCGGATTGCTGGCCTTCGAACACGATCTTAAAATTGACTGCGCCTCCATTGATGGAGATGTTGTTCCAGCCACTAAACGTAGCGCCGGGTGTCATTTGGATGAATGACAGCGGGTTACGGACCGCTCCTGCGCCAATGCCGAAGTTGATCGGCAACTCGGCGATCTGCTCACCGGTAACGGTCATGGACTGCTCGGCTCTCTCGCTCTTCAGGAGGGTGGATTCCGCCGTCACCGTGACCGATTCGGTAGACGCGCCAACCTTCAGTGACACGTCTACGCGGGTGGTCACAGCAACCTGCACCTGAACATTGGTCTGTTCGTACTTTGTGAAACCAGGCTGCTCCACAGTCAGCGTGTACGTGCCTACCGCCAACTGCAGCACCGAGTAGTTGCCGGTTCCCGTGGTGACGGTATCGGACTGCGCGCCCGTGTCATTATTGGTGACAACTACGCGGGCGCCCGGAATCAGCGCTCCGGCTGTATCCGAGACGGTACCCGTGATTGCGCCACGGTTCGTTTGCCCCCATAGCGTCCACGACAAAAAGAAAGCAGCAATCAGCAACCTGCACTTCACGGACAACTCCTCCAGGCCAAGACCTTAGATTTGAAGCGGTTTGGTTCTCGGATTATATCTCTAAATTTCCGTCCGTGTGATTTAGTACCTCATGAAATTCGTGTACCTTGTGGATTCCCCAGCAGATCTATGAGTTACTTGAAATGGAGAGAAGGTGCAAGTTAGCTGGAAGCGAAGTGTTTTGAAAGCGGCACTCACCGCTTGCATTGTTCATTACGCACCCTGTCTTTCTGCACAGCCCAACCCTGCCCCATTGTCCTTTGAAGTAGCGTCGATTCGGCCTCATAAAGGTTCGAATTTCCGCACCGGACCGCTTACGGTTTCAGGTCCGCTGATCCGGATGGAAGGCTACACCGTTTTCGGGCTTGTCATGGATGCCTATCACTTGAGAGATTTTCAACTCACTTTTGGAAATGCTGCTCACCCGGATGACATCTACGACAAGATGTACGACATCGTTGCTCGATCTCCGGGAGAAGGCACGCCCAGCATCGATCAAGTCCGTGCCATGTTACAGAACTTGCTGGCGGATCGCTTCCACCTCCAAGTGCATCGCGAAACCAAAGAAATGCCGGTTTACGCTCTGGTTGCTGGAAAGAACGGAATTCAGTTAGAAGCCAGTTCGCCTGATGAGCAATGCTCAGTGCACAATCAACTTGCGCGCGACGGGCGAAACAACGAGGAGACGTTTTCCGGCTGCCCAATCGAACGGTTAGCGGATCGCCTCGGAAATTTGATGGGAGACCGCCCCGTGCTGGATAAAACCGGACTGACCGGGAAATACAATTTTCAACTCATTTCCATACCGGAATACAAGAGCCGCGCGCGATCCGATGCAGCCGATATCTCTCCCATGACGGCAGTCGGGAAATTAGGGCTGAAGCTGTTATCAGAGAAAGCTCAGATCGACATCCTAGCTGTCGATCACCTTAAGAAACCGGCTGAAAATTGAACTTCCTTACTGAGACATTCCAAACGCCATGATGTTCGAACCGGAAGCAACGGCAATGTATTGATGCCCGTCGAAAGAGTACGTCATGGGCGATGCTTTCCATAGATTATTGGTCTGAAAGCTCCATAGGATTTTTCCTGTTGCAGCATCCGCAGCAGCAAACGCTCCGCTTTCTTCGCCAAAGAACACCAATCCGGTGGCAGTGCTGAGGGTGCCTCCCCAAGAAACAGCAGGACCCACTTGCGGCACTTCCCACACGACCTTGCCAGTGCGAATATCGAGAGCACGAAGAATTTTTGCCGGTTTATCCTGTGGGGACAAACGCTGCGCGCCGCCCAGGAAGTTACGGCCTGCTTCCCACGTCACTGGCCGTTTCGCATAAATGGAACACTTTTCAAATGTCTGCACATAGTAGTAACCAGTTGCCGGATTATAAGAAGGCGAATACCAGTTCGTTGCTCCGTCCTGAGAGGGGCAGACACGTGTTCCTTTGGCCGTGGGTTCCTGGTTCGGATTCTTCACAGGCCGCCCATCCGGGCCAATGGAACTGGCCCAGGTAATGTTGTGAACGAACGGTTGACCTAGCAGCAACTTCCCATTCGTCCGGTCCAAAACATAGAAAAACCCGTTGCGATTGGCCTGGATCAGAAGCTTTCGCGGCTTCCCTTCCCAATCCGCGTTCACCACCATGGGCGTTTCGGTAGCATCCCAATCCCATAGATCGTGCGGGGTGGATTGGTAATGCCATTTCAGTTTGCCAGTTTTGGCGTCCAGGGCCACAATGCAATCGGAGTATAAGTTGTCGCCGCCGCGCTCGTCTCCGTTGTAGTCCTGGCCAGGGTTGCCGGTTGGCCAATAAAGCGTATCCAGTTCGGGATCATAGGTGCCGGTAAACCAAGCCACCGCACCCCCGTGCTCAATCCCGGTTCCTTTCCAGGTTTCCGACCCCGGCTCGCCCGCTTTCGGAACCGTCCAGAAGCGCCAGACTTCTTTGCCCGTCTTCTGATCGAAAGCGGCTATAAATCCACGCACCCCCTCTTCTCCGCCGGAAGTTCCGGAGATCACCAGATTGCCCACGGTCAGCGGCGCGGACGTCGCGTTATAGTTCTGATGCCAGTCCGCCATTTCGGTATCCCACACCAGTTCGCCGGTGGCACGGTTCAGGGCAAGAATATGCGCGCTGTCCGTCACCATGAAAACGCGGTCACCCGCAATGGCCACACCTCGATTGACCCCGCTGGCAGCATTGCCGATCAGGCCGGTGGTGCGGGGAACCTCAAAATGCCAAATTTGCCGTCCGCTTCCTGCATCCAGCGCATAGCATTGGTTCGCGCTGGTCACGTACATCACACCATCCGCCACCAGTGGCGTCACCTGCAGACGGGAAGCATCCGGGAAGCTGAATACCCATTTGGGTGCAACTGTTGAGACATTGGCCTTGGTGATTTGCCGCAATGTGGTGTAGCGATTGCCGCCTGGCTCGCCGTTGTATGTTTCCCAGTTCACGTCCGAAGTGACTTCACGGTATCGCTCCCCCATTTTGCGAAGGAGGTGAATCCGGTTATCCGGCGTGCGCATTTGCATGTCCTCAAAACTTTGGTTGAGGATCAATCCGCTGAGTGTCTTGCCATCCGTGGTTTCCACTTGGCCGCTCACCGGCCCCATTCCGGATGCCGAAGGGCGCAAGGAGCGCAGAAAACCAATCAGAGCGGTCATGCTTGGTTCGGGAACATTATTCGCAGGCATGCCGCGCTGAGGCAACCCGTTCCGCACCAGCGTTCGTAACTGCTCATCATCACGGGAACGCAATCGCCGGACAATAGCGGGCCCTAATTCACCACCGTTTCCGTCCGCGCCGTGACACACGGAGCAACGCGCCTCAAAGATCTGGCGTCCAGACAGGGAGGTTTGGGGGGTAGTGAGCTCCTGGTGAGTAAAGGGGCCCCCAGGCTCCTTGATGGGTGGATCATTGGTTCTGGCTGCATGGTGATTAGTGAGCGTGGGAGGTTACAGAGTCCCTGTACCTCCCCCCTTATATTTTCCTCCTAAGACCAAATGGGAGGAGTCCTAGAGCTGCCTGGCTGATTGGCTCCCCTATAAAGGAGCCAATCTGGAACCAGGTCAGCGTCTGAACACTCTGTCTCATAGTGTGTTCTGCTGGGCACTGGAGGTAC
>JAVHMZ010084529.1:0-10601 GCA_034782995.1 Amazona versicolor | reverse complement strand
TGATGCCGCAAAGCACCGCCGCCACGTAATCGCAATGTTCGAAGGCCGACGCAAAGCGGGCGCGCTTGTCGGGGTTGTGACGCAGCCAATGCAGCAGCTTCGAAAAGCCCCACTCGGACGAGTACACGTTGCCGCACCACTCGATGGCCTCCAACTTTGCCTCGGATGCTTTCGCCGTGATCTCGGCTGCCTCCCGCCAGGCGCGGTGGTCACACCAGAGATAGTAGTCATCCAGAGGCTGCAGTTGTTGATCTACCGGGATCACGCTCGAGCCCGTCGTATCCAGAGCCAGCGCCTGCACATCGGTACCCGCAACCTTCGAGAACGCCAGTGCCATTTCCATAGCGCTGACCAGGGCGGTCATCTGATCTTCGTGTCTCTGGGTGGCGAAGTCGGGATCGTCTCGCTTGCGGTTCAGCGGGTATTCACTGATGCCAACTCCCAGCCGCCCGCGCTCGGAGTCGAAAAGCGATACTCGTACGCTGAGTGTGCCGAAATCGACGCCCGCAACAATAGTTCCTGCCACCTGATCTCCTCGCTCTTCAGAGTACTGACTCGGTCAGCAACTCGCCCTTACCGTCGCCGTGCAGGAAAGAAGCGAACGAAATACACCAGGCCGAACGCCAGCAGGATCAGGCCCCACCAGAGATTGGCATGCAAGCTTGCCATCGCTGGTGGAGACGGTGGCGGCGACACAAGCTCGTAGATGCCGGTGGCCGTGATCAGTACACCGTAAATGGTGAGCAGGATTCCAATGAAAAACCAGATAGAGAGCGATGCAGGACCGTGCATGAGTAGATTACCGAAATGTCAAATTCAGCGCGATCAGTATGGCCGCGACGACGCCCGCCCAGAAAATGGGCCGTTGAATCAGGGGGACGGAGCCCTCGCTCGGCAGCGCGGTAGCCCCATAGACCAAGCCGCTCAATTCGCTCACCGGCCTGGGCCGCGTAGCATAGCTGACCACGATCGTGACAACCACACAGATGACCCACGACCAGAGGGCGCGGTACATGTTCTCCGCCATCTCCTTGGCTTGCGTGGAGCCTGCGATGTAGCGCAAGGCAGAGCTGTCGGCCTTCACCCATCCCCACATCAGGATCGACGAAACAGTCCCCGCCAGCAGACCGGCAAAGCCGCCGGCGTTTGTGGCGCGCTTCCACAACATTCCCAGGATCACCGTGCCAAACAGCGGCGCGATAAAGAAGCTGAACAGCGCCTGCACATAGTCCATGATGCTGGCAAACTGCATCACCAGGTAAGCCGTGCCGATGCTGACCAGCACGCCAAGGATGGTGCACCATCGGCCCACCGAAACGTAGTGCGCGTCAGGAGCGTTCTTGCGGATCCCTGCGCGGTAAATGTCATAGGTCCAAACCGTGGCGAAGGCACTCACGTTGCCCGCCATCCCCGACATAAAGCCCGCAATCAGAGCCGTGATGCCAAGTCCTAGCAAGCCAGGGCCAAAGTACCGCGCCATCATCAACGGCAGCACTTCGTTATACGTGTGCGCACCCGCGGTAACGCTCGCGTCGGATTCAGCCACCAGATGCTCCGGCAACAGCGCAAGCCCCAGCAGCCCCGGCAGTATCACGATCAAGGGCAGCGCCATTTTGAAGAACGATCCGATGATCGGCGCCAGCTTTGCGCTGCGCAGATCCTGTGCCGCCAGAACGCGCTGCACCACCAGGAAGTCGGTGGTCCAATAGCCGAACGAAATGATGAGGCCCAGGCCGAACACGATGCCAGTCCATTGGATTCCCATCGGGTTATCGCTGA
Source organism: Amazona versicolor (assembly GCA_034782995.1). Classification (NCBI taxonomy): domain Eukaryota; kingdom Metazoa; phylum Chordata; class Aves; order Psittaciformes; family Psittacidae; genus Amazona; species Amazona versicolor. The sequence continues at coordinate 8,822 of JAVHMZ010084529.1, read as the reverse complement.
ACGAGCCGAGGCCGCGCCACATATGGGTGAAGTCCTGGCTGGGAAAACGCTCGTGTATGCGGGCCACCATGCCGCCCCAGCCGCCTGTCTCCATCAAACCGATGACAGGAATTAGCAGGGCGCCGAACCAGATGAGAAAGAACTGGAGCACTTCATTGAAGATGGCCGAAAGTAAGCCACCCAGGAATACGTAGGCGGCGACAGTGATCGAGGACACCCAGATTCTGAAGTTGATATCCCAACCCAGGATGATCTTCATTACAAGCGCCATCGAATACATATTGATGCCGCTCATCAGCACCGTCATAAACCCGAAAGTAACGGCGGAGAGGGCGCGCGTGGGCTCGCCGAAACGCAGCTTCAAATAGCCGGGAACCGAGTGCGTACGGGAGATGTAATAGAACGGCATCATCACCACGCCGAGGAACAGCATGGCCGGGATGGCGCCAATCCAATACCAGTGCGCTGCGAGAATGCCGTACTGATAGGCGGAGGCAGCCCATCCCATCAGCTCGAGCGAACCCAGGTTAGCCGCAACGAAACTGAGTCCGGCAATCCACGAACTCATGTCGCGGCCGGCCATGAAGAAGTCTTCGCCCGTCTTGGTAAAACGGCGGAGGTAAAGCCCGATACCGAGCACCATTGCGAAGTAAACCGCGATGATCAGCAGGTCGACCGGACTCAGGTGCAGCAGTTGTGCGGGAACAGACTTCAACGGACACGGCCCTTCAGCATCGTGAACGAATGCGGCGGAAAGCTGCACTTCAACGCGGAGCCGGAGGCGGAGAGGGCTTTCGCAGTCGTCTTCACAGCAGTCCGATTGAAGTCGTTCTCGGCCTTGATGTCGGGGCCGTTCACCTCAAAGCATTGCCACTCGCCGTCGTAAGTCTTGCCGGCGAGTTCGATCACCGCTTCCAGAGCCTGGTCCTGATGACGATTAGTGACATTCACCACCAGGGTATTCTCCTTCAACGCGGAAGAGCATTCCAGATAGGGAACGCCAGTCGTCTTCTTCGTGTCGTAAGCGGGCGAATCGACAGAGAGCTGCAGCGCGGTGCCTTGGCAGTGCGTGGCGAAGAGCTGCAATGGATAGTAGATCGTTTGCAGGAAGATCCCGTCTTTCTCCGCGAAGATCGGTGCAATGACATTCACCAGTTGCGCCATGTTGGCGATCTTGACAACGTGAGCGCGATTCACCAGCGTGTGAAGGAAGCTTGAGACAACCAGCGCGTCTTCCAGGTTATAACGCTCTTCGAGGATCCGACGGCCGCTTTCTTTGCCACTGCCGCGAGCCCGATACCAGACGTTCCACTCATCGAAAGCGATGTAGATCTTGCGCTTGGTCGGTGAATCGACCAGCGCCTCGCGGATCAAACCTTCACAAACGTCGATACGCTTGGCAACATCGAGCGTGCTTGCCTGGAAAGCATAATAGTCGTTCTCTTTGTTGCCGACGTAGGTGTGAAGCGACAGGAAGTCGGCGTGGTCCTTTAGATAGCTGAGCACCGTCCGGTTCCATCCAATCCAGTCGACATTACCGCCAAAATTGGACGAACCGGCTGCGATCAGGCGGGTACCCTTGTCCGTAAACTTGACCAGCTTGGCGGCTTCAAGCGCGAACTTGCCATAGTCGTCAGCGGAGCGATGGCCCATCTGCCAGGGACCATCCATCTCGTTGCCCAGACCCCAGTAGCGCACCTGCCAGGGCTGTTCCCGTCCGTTCTTGCGGCGTAGCCGGGTCATCGCTGTGTCGCCTCCGTAGTTGACGTATTCGACCCATTGCTGCGCTTCCTCCCAGGATCCGGTACCCAGGTTCAAACAGATGTACGGCTCTGTTTTCAGGCGAGAAATGTACTCGAGGAACTCGTGCGTGCCGAAGCGATTGTCCTCTTCCGTGCCCCAGGCCATCTCGAGCCGCCGTGGTCGAGCGTCGCGCGGTCCAATGCCATCCTGCCAGTGATAGTTCGAGGAGAAGTTGCCACCCGGCCATCGCAGAATACCGACGTGTAGATCGCGGACGGCAGCTTCCACATCCAGGCGATATCCGGCCGAGTCCGACTTGGCGGAACCCTCCTCGAATATGCCGCCTTCGATGCAACGGCCCAGATGCTCGATGAAGTTGCCGTAGAGCTTCGGGTCGATCTCTCCGATCGTTCGATTCGGATCGATTAGGATACGTGCTTGTTGTGTACTGCTGGGTGCACCGCGCAGGATCGCGGGAGCGCCTATCAGCAGAGCGGACATGTGACGGCGGCTGATCATTTACTTATTCGGTTTCCAGAAACTTGCCAAAGGCATGCAGGACATTGTCGGTGGTAATAAAGAAGACCCGCGAGTTTGCGACTGTAACGCCGGCGAGATTGCCCGGCTGCCGCTCTTCGCCCGACCACATCATTTTGCCTGTGAGCCCGTCGATAGCATACAGCACCGCTCCCGAACCGGGCACCGGCTTCTCACGCCAGCCTCTCTGCTTTGAATACGACCGCTTATATCGACCATTCGACAAGGCGAATACGACACCGCGTGCAATCACGGAAGGCTCCGGTGAGGGCATGTCGCGCGAGACCCAGGCCGGAGTCAATCTCAATGCGCTGGCGTCCTCCTCGACACGGAAGGCGACCACGGCACCTTGATGCACTGCGCCTTCGGCCTGGAGATCTGCCCAGACCGGCGCGAGCGGCCCCCAGACCGAAGCAAGCACAAATCGTTTTCCGTCGGTGGTTTCCCAGCTCGAGAGCTGCTTCCAGATGCCGCGATTGGCGACGTCTTTCAGTTGCCCGGGTATGGGTTCGGTGCGGTAGAGAGGCTTGGCAGCCAGGGAGGTTGCGTCCTGCAAATAGATGCGTCCATCATTGGCTGCCGTCGCCAGCAGCTTACGGCCCCGGAACGTGAAATAGAGAGGCGAGGTTTGATTCATCGAACCCGAAGGCAAATGGAGCGGCAGGGAGCCCGCTTGGTTCACTTGTAGATCTCTGGCGGTCAAACTGACCAGCTGATCGCGCGAGAGGGCAAAGGCCGCATTGGTTCCAAGCGAAGGTTCGCTGGCCAGGGTAAGCGCATGGCTGGTGACATGACCGCTGGCAAGGTCGAACGCAAAGACATTTGCGGTAGCGCTCCCGGCGTCCTTTGGCGCACAGGACCGGGCACTGGCGTACAAAACGTTATCGGCAATGTTGATGCTGTCGGCCGCAAAGTTGGGGGGCAGGAACGGCGCGGGCGGCTTGATGTCCGCAGCATCGTCCTGGCGTACCTGATACAGCATGCCTTCGCGGCTGATCGCATACACAGGATTCACCAGGAATCGTTGGTCCAGGACTGGTGGCGGAGCAGGCTTAGGCTGCGATCCCGCGGGCAGCGCCAAAGTTGCCGGGGTCTGGGTTAACACCTGAGTCAACGGTAAGGGACGCCGCGCCGCCAGCCGAAAGCGTATCGGTGCGGAGAGCGACGGCACGGCGGCAGGCATCGTGGCGCAGACCGAGGTATGAGAAAGCTGCTTTTGCCAGTAGATCCGCGCAAGGTCCACGTCAATCGACCATAGCTGATCGTTTGCACCCTGCACAAAGGCGAGCTCTTTAAACCCTCGCGAACCGATCAGGTTGCCCAGCACGATGGGCGCTGAAAAGCTACGTACCGCCGGCTTCTTAGGAGCATCCGTCAGCGCCAAGTCCCACAGATGCCGAAAGCTTTTGACCTCGATTTTCAGGAAGCGGCTTTCGTTCTTTTCCCAACCGGAGTGCCCCGCATCGCCCGCATAGGTCCACCAGTTGGTAACGCTTCCCACCTGCGCCTGCAAGGCGACTACGGCTAACAAGCAGAGAACCGCAGGCTTCAACGTGAGGCAACCTGATGGGACGGCAAACCGAACGAATATAGGTTGCTATCATACGTGCCCAGATACAGATGTCCGTTCGCGATGGAGAGCCCGCTAAAGTGGGCGAAAGAATTGATTCGGTCGCCGCTCGACCATAGCTCTCGTCCGGTTCGGGCATCCAGTGCATAGATGATGGCGTGGCCCGACTTCTTGATACGAACGGGCGAGTTGTTCGCAGCCAGGCCTTCGTTCGGTGTGGACTGCACATTATTGACGCCGCTGCCGTAGGTATAAACAACGCCATTGGCGACGATAGGCGGTTCGGCTTGATTCATGTCGCGCGACATCCAGGCTGGAGTCAGAATCGTGTGTCCATCTTTGTCTTCCACCTTGAAGGCGACGACGGCGCCATGGGTGACCTCTCCGTAAGAAACGGAAACGTGAAAGTCAGGATGCTTCGGGCCCCAGAACGGCATCAGAATCCATCGTGTACCGTCCTTGTCTTGCCAGCTGGCCACGCTTCCCCAGACGCCGGCTGCCGCAAAGTTGACGTCTTCATTGCAGACCAAAGGCGAGCGGTATAAGGCAGTGCGATGATCCACTCCGCCCAGCGACTTGGTGTCCAGCAGGAACGCACGGCACTCTTTGCTGGAGGTAACCAGCAGCTCGCGCCCTTGGTAGTCGAAAACAGCAGGAGTGACGTTCATGTCCAGATCGCGCTTCCAAAGAAAGAGGGCGTTGGGCGCACCGTAGTAATCCTTCAACTGCAGAGTCTTTCCGGTTGCCGCCACCAGCGCCTCGCTTAACATGTGATGCTCCGGGTCGAACGGCCCGTCGCCGGTTGGCGCGTAGACCGTGCCATCGCTACCGATTGCTGCTCCGGTGCGTCCCCAAAGACCACCACGGCCGCCCGGCTCAAAGAAGACAGTTTTGGCATCCGGGTTGTTCATTTCAAGTGCATAGATGGCGTTCAGGTTGCCCCCGCAGCTCTGCGCCGTCGTGGTGTAGAGAAAGCCATTCACTAAATTCAACGCGTAGGGCTTACCGTTTGCGGGCAGAAATGTGCGTGGCGTCGCGGTCTCCTCGCCATCGGACGCGTTGATCTGGTGCAGCATTCCATCCCACGAGATGACATAGACCGTGCGCCCACCCTGCTCGTTTACTGGCCCGAGTACGGGCGTGGCGGTGAGTCCTCCCGGGCAGAGTGTATTGGTGTAACCACTGAGCGGGTTGGGCGATGTGTAAGGGAAGTGCTTCTGCCATAGCAGCGTACCGGCGGCTGCGTCGATGCCATACAGGTTGTCGGAGATGCCGGCCACAATGGCCATTTCTTTTTCGCCACTGGAGGTTCGGAGTTGGCCGGTGAGCAGGGCCGGGAAGAGCGAGTGAAGTTCGCGCGGCTTGTTGTCTAGCTGCAGCTTCCACACCAGCTGCAGGTCTTTCACATTGTCCTTATTCAGGACCGTCTCGTCCGGCTGAAATCCCGTGCGCTGGGGATTGCCGCCATCGGTGGGCCAATCAGCAGCCGGAAGAACGCTCGCGGCGAGGAGCGTAAAGGCAATCGCAAATTTCATACCTGGGAACGGAGGCGCTAGCTCGGTTTATCATAAGGCAACGTGATCCACAAGGTAGCTGCGATACGGGTCGCCATGGCCCTGGTATCAGGCTTCAGCGTATGCGCCGGCTCTACCGGCGACCCACTGCCGGAAGGGCCGGAAAAGGCCGTTTTCGTTAAGACGTGCAGTGGCTGTCATGGCGCGCAGATTGTCGTGGGCCGCGGCAACAACGAGGACGGCTGGACGCAACTCGTTCTGAGCATGATCAGTCGCGGCGCACAAGGATCCGAGGACGATTTCGCACAGGTTGTGGACTATTTAAGCCGCAACTTCCCGCCCATACCGGCAAAGGTGAACGTCAACAAAGCATCCGTCGACGAGCTGCAGGGCAGCCTTGATCTAACGCCCAAAGAGGCAAGAGCCGTTGCAGCATACCGTCAGAGCAATGGGGAATTCAGGTCGCTCGAGGATCTTTGCAGAGTGCCTTCCTTAGATCGCAAGCGGATCGAGAGCCATAAGGACATCATCACGTTCTGATCGGGACGGTTAGCCGAGGCTATTCGTAGCGCAGGGCGCGGATGGGATCGACACGGGTGGCTCGCAGCGCCGGCACATACCCGGCCAGGGCGGCGACGGCGGCGATCAGCAGCGTGGCGGTGACGATCGAGAGCGGGTCGGCCGGTTCGAGCCCGTATAGTTGCGAACGCACCAGACGCGACAGTAGCAGCGCGGTGGGCAGGGCGATCAGGGTTCCGATCAGGAGCATCGCCAGCACCTCCCGCATGATGAGCCATAGCACTTGCTCGCGCCCGGCTCCAATGGCCATGCGAACGCCGATCTCGCGGGTACGGCGCTCCACCATATAGGCCATAACGCCATAGAGCCCGATCGAGGCAAGCAAGGTGGCCAGCACAGCGAAGCCGCTCGATAGCAATGCAACGAGCCGCTCGATGACGAGCGAATCGTCCTTCTGCTGCTCGAGCGTGATCATGTCAAAAACGGGTAAGTTGGCATCGACCGCACGGATGCGCCTGCGAATGGTTTCAAACATCCGGGCGGGCGGCTGCGACGTGCGCACATAGCCTGTCATGCCGGTGGCGAAATCCATCTGGGCATAAGGGCGGAACACCTCTTCAGGAATGGCTTCGCGCATGCTTTCGTACTTGGTGTCGCGGACCACGCCGACAATGGTGATGTCGGTCTTGGTGCCCGGGTCGATGCCCATACCGATATGGCGTCCCAGGGCATTCGTTGTTTTGAAATATTTACGGGCGAACGACTCGTTGACGATACATACCTTTTCGGAGGACTCAACATCATTGCGGCGGAAATCGCGACCGGCGGCGAAGCGAATCTTGAGGGTATCGAAATAACCGGGAGCGACGAAGTTCATGTGGGGATCGGGCAACTCTCCGGCCCCCGGAGTGTAGCCATCGACGGTGACCCACTGGTCCCATTCGTTGCGCCGGAGCACAGCGACAACAGCGAGGCTTGCGCTCCCCACGCCCGGCGTTTGCGACAGTGCATCGACGATCTGCGAGTAGGTGGTTTTGGAGCGACCCTTGTCGTAGCCGTTCATGGTGGGATCGACGGCAAAGGACAATAGATTGGAAGTCTGAAACCCGGGATCGAGTTCACTGAGGTTGTGCAGGCTTCGGACAAACAGGCCGGCACTGATCAGCAGCAGAAGTGCGAGAGCGATCTGCGCGATGACCAGACTCTTGCGGAGCGCGGCCGAGGTTCCCCGGGCAACGGCGCCGGCTTGATCCTTTAGCGTGCGGGCGATGTCCGGCCTGGCGGCTTGCAGCGAGGGAGCAAGCCCGAACAGGATCGCCGTGACAATAGAAATGCCGAGCGTAAACAGAAGAACACGCCCATGGGGCGCGGCCGAAAGCACCAGAGGGACGGAGCCGGTGGGCAGAAACTTGATGAGCGTCGAATCGATTGCGAAAGCCAGCAGAAGGCCGAGTATGCCGCCTAGAAAGGCGAGAACGAAGCTCTCCACCAGCAACTGGGATGCGATCCGGAAGCGGCCCGATCCGAGCGCCAGCCGCACAGCGATCTCCTTTTGCCGGCCGGCAGCCCGGGCGATCAGCAGATTGGCCACGTTGGCGCAAGCAATCACCAGAACCAGACCGACAAGACAGGTGAGCACCAGCAGCGGCTTGGACAGATAAGCGCGAAGGTCAGAACGGCCATTGCTTGCGGGCAAGACCTCGATCGACATGCGCAAGAACTGCTGTTTCATGTAGGGCGAGGCCTTGGCGAAGGCCTTTTGCTGCACTTCGTCCGAGAGGATCTGGTGAAAGAGGACTTGCAGGCGGGCCTGGGCCTGCGCGGCCGTCACATCCGGCTTCAGGCGGGCGAATACGGTGACCCAGCGAAAGCGACGCTCATTCAAATCCAGGCGGTCGATTTTCATCGCCATGGTGACGGGAATACGGATCTCCGGCGCATAGCCCGGGTCGGTGCCGTGGAACCCGGCCTGACTGACGCCGACGATGGTGAATGGATAGCCGTTCAGGACAAGCTTGCGACCCACCACCTGCGGATCGCCGGCGAAACGGCTGCGCCAGAAGCCATAGCTGAGGACAGCCACCGGATGGCCACCCTGCTGGAGGTCGTCGGAGGCGGTGAACAGGCGACCCAGAACGGGCTTGACGCCCAGCACGGGAAAGTAATTGCCAGAGACCAATTTGCCTACATCACTGAAGGCCGGCTGTGGGCTGCCGTGTCGACGCACGCCGTAATCCGTTACGCCGGCGCTAAAAGCTGCCAGTTCTGAAAAGCCCGCCGTATGGTCGCGAAGGTACGTGTAGAGCTGGTAGGAAGCCAAGGTGACCTCGGGCATTTGGTTGTAACTCCCCACATAACAACAATCCGCTGATTTGCCGAGGCGCAGCAGTTGAGCCGGATCGGCAACCGCTAAAGACTTAAGAAGAACAGCATAGGCGAGCGTAAAGATAGATGTGGTAACGCCCATGCCTAGTGCGATGGTGAGCACCGTCGTGAGGGTGAACGCAGGAGCCTTGCGCAGCCGCCGCGCGGCATAGCGGCTGTCGTGAATAAAAGCTTCTATCCAGGGAAGCCCGATCTGGGAACGGTATTGTTCTGTCAACGCTGCGGGGGACCCGAACTTCAGAATGGCTTGACGGCGCGCCTCGGTCGGATTCATACCAGCGCGAACATTCTCCTCCGTTTGGAAGGCAAGATGATCTTCAATTTCCGCCTGCAGCCGCTCGCTTCGCATGTTACGCGTAAGGGAGCAAGTCAGGCGATCAAGAAAACGGCGCAGAGCTTTCATAAAGGATCCAGACAGAATCTTTAATCGAAGTCAGCAGGCTTAGCAGCAAAGAAGCGTTCCATGATGCCAACGGTTTGATGCCAGTCTCGCGTCTCGGCTTGGAGTTGTTTCTGTCCGGAACGTGTCAGGCAATAAAAGCGAGCGCGACGAT
>JAVHMZ010084424.1:0-10601 GCA_034782995.1 Amazona versicolor | reverse complement strand
ACCGAAAAGGTCGACCTGATCCACCGTCACGGAGTCGACTTTTCCGAATATCTACCCGCACCCGGCGTTCCCGTTCTCGCAACGCTCCACCTGCCGCTTGCCTGGTATCCGCCTGAAATCTTCGCGCCTTGGCGTCCGCGCACTTGGCTACACTGCGTCTCACAGAACCAGCAGAACGATGCTCCGCCGGGTGCACAACTGCTTCCTCCTATACCCAACGGAGTGGATCTTGACCGCTATCGCCCGCTAGGGCGCAAACGCCGCTTCGCTTTGATGTTATGCCGCATTTGCCCCGAGAAAGGCGTCGACATCGCTCTGCGCGCATGCCGCGAAGCTGCCATGCCGTTGATGATCGGCGGCGCGGTTTACCCCTATCCTGCTCACCAAACGTACTTCCGGGAGCAAGTCGAGCCGTTACTCGACTGCTGCCGCCGCTTCCTCGGCCCACTTCACTCTGAACGCAAAGCCAGCCTGCTCGCCGCCGCCAGTTGCCTGCTCCTTCCGAGCACCGCCCGCGAAACGAGCTCTCTGGTCGCCATGGAAGCGCTCGCCTCCGGCACTCCTGTGATTGCGTTCCGTTCCGGCGCTCTGCCCGAAATTCTCGATCACGGCAAGAACGGATTCCTGGTGAATACAGAACGGGAATTAACCGAAGCTCTACAGCACGTTAGCGAGCTTAGTTCTGCTGAATGCCGCAAGTCCGCTACCGCGCGCTTCGACGTCCAACAAACCATCAATGGCTACTTCGAAATTTATGCGCAGTTAGTGTGCGAAAAGACGTGACTGTCAGTCGAAACGAATCATGCCGGCAACCTTATTCCGCAGCAGGTCGCGAAGTCGTGAGGTGTCCGCATTGTTCTCACCCGCAACCATCACCATCGCAGTTGCGTTCGGAGCCGTGTGCACACAGGTAATCGCAGCGTAATTCGCTCCCAAGGTGCCAGCAACCTCATTCGGCGACTTACGAATGTTTTGTACGCCCGAAAGGCGCATTGCATCACCGGCGAAGGCAATGCAAGTTCCCATCGACGCGGTCTTGACTCGCGTTTCCCCCCAATACAGCGATACCGCGCTAGCACTCGCAGCAATTAGACAAAATGCAACTAATGTCTTCATAAACATCTCCCGACAGCTAGTGACTCAAGAATCACAACCGTTACTGATTAGGGTTTTGGGATGAGCCGCGACTGCAAGGGAGCGGTTTTCGCAAAGCAGAGATGTTGACTCAAGGCTGCGTGAACACGATCGAAGCCTGTGCACCCCGCCGCCCGTACGAGAAGACTTTTACCACATTGGCGCCCGGTTTAAGGGCGAACGCGATATCGTGAGTTCTAACTTCTCCATTCTTCAAAGCCAGCACGGGAACATTGGAGCCGCCAATCTTCAGTAACAGGTGATGAATACCAGGGCTCCCATTAGTGATTTGAACATTGTGCTCGGATGAGGAGATCACGACTTCATCTGCTGCCAAACCGCCCTCACCCTCAATCGTGACGTCCACCGGATCGAACAACGTAGAGTTGCCAGCTAAGTCAGTAGCTTTGATCTGGACCGCGGAGCTCCTCGCGGGATCAACTTTGGTCGCCGTGGTCAGAACGTTATACCTCGTTCCTGACGGGAAGCTCTCCGTGGCGGCGGTGCAGTTGGTGCACTTGACAATCTGAATCGATGCCAAGCCGGACTGGCGATCGAAGGAGGTTATCTGTATCTGTTTCGGCGGACCGGGAACAGTGCCGGTATAACTGACGGATGGCAGGATCGTGTCAGGTAGCGACGCCGAAGGAAGTGGACTCGTTGTAAGCCAATCGAATTCTGTGCCGGTTGCGAAGGGAGATCCCGGAATCGGAGTAGTAGCGCCGCTGTTTGGGTCAATCCGTTCTGCCGAGATATGGTCGCCGAGGTAAACAAATCGGCCAGTAGGGTCTACTGTGTAGAATGCCCACCATGGCGGAACCGCGGAGCAGGAGGAGCTGTTCGGGACTAGGGAACCGGTTGCGGGGTCGATTGTATACGCATAAATTATGCCTTCAACGTTTTGGTAGGCGCAATTCCCGAGCGGATCGAAAACGATACCACCATTCACGTTTCCGCCGCCAAAGGGAGAACCCGGAACGCGGGTGAGTGCCCCGGTAGCCGGGTCGATCGAGAACCCCGAGATGCTGCCGCCACTGGCAGAGCCCTCGTAACTCAGTCCATTATTCCCGGTATAGAGGAATTTGCCGGAGGGATCCACCACAATCTCATCGGACCATTGAGCGTCCGCCGCGAAAGGCGATCCGGGTAAGGGCGTCAGTGCACCGGTGAGGGTATTGATGGCAAAACCTGAGATGCTACCAACGTCGTATCCGAATTCAAGGTTGCACCCCCCAGCGTCGTCTTGTGAACAAATTTCCTGACCCAGATTCAGGACATACAGGAACTTACCGGTGGTGTCGACGACCAAGTTTTGAGTCTGATAGTTGCCGGCGTGAAAGGGCGATCCGGGTATCGATGCGAGTGCTCCCGTATTTCGATCGATCGTGTAGGCCCAGACGGAGGAAACCCACCCGGATCCTGGCTCGAAGTAAGAGGAACTCACATAAACGATCCTGCCGCTGGGATCAACGGTGATCGCGGTCGGATAGGGCCCAGCAGCGAAGGGAGATCCGGGAATCGTAGTCAGCGCACCCGTGGACGCGTCGATTGTAAAAGCGCCAACAACAGGGCCGTTTTCCGCCGTTTGCGAAGTCGCATACAGAAATTGGGCGTGAAGTGGGGCAGAAAAGCTAAAAAGTGCCACGCTGAAAAGAAACACCGCTGCAGTATTTGCACGCATGTGGGAACTCCGTTTGGCTATCGAAACTAGCATCGCCAGCGTGAACATATCACAGAAGAAGCGGTTCGAAGCTCAAAGCGTGGCTTACCGGAAACTACTGCCGATGTAAGGATGAGCCGCGACCGCGAGGGAGCGGTTTCGATCACTCAGGGTTGCGTAAACACGATCGAAGCCTCCGTACCCCGTCGTCCATTCGAGATGATCTTCACCAGATTTGCGCCCGGTTTCAGTGCGAACCCGATGTCGAGGGTTCTGACTTCGCCATTTTTCAAAGCCAGCACCGGAACATTGCGGTCGCCAATCTTCAACAACAGGTGATGAATTCCCGGGCTTCCATTGGTGATTTGGAGAATGTGCTCGGCTGCGGAGATCATGACTTCATCTGCTGTCAGGCCGCCCTCAGCCTCGATCGTGACATCAACCGGATCGAACAAAGTGGAGTTGCCGGCGAGATCGGTGGCTTTTATTTGGACGGCAGAACTCTTCGAGGGGTCAACCTTGGTTGCCGTTGTCAGAACGTTGTATCTCGTTCCGGGCGGAAAGCTCTCGGTGGCAGCGGTGCAGTTGGTGCATTTAACAATCTGAACCGATGCCAAGCCGGACTCGCGATCGAAGGAGGTCATCTGTACCTGCTTGGGCGGACCGGGAACGGTATCGGTATAACTGACGGATGGCAGGATCGTGTCAGGTAGCGAGACGGGTGGCAGCGGAGTTGTTGTCACCCAATCGAACTGTGTTTCAGGATTGAAGGGAGATCCCGGTAGCGGCGTAACGCCGATGTTTGGATCGATCCGTGCTGCCCAGATCCCGCTGTTGAAAGGCGTCGGGTTCGTAATGGGGTAAAAGGGATAAAAAGCGTACGCGAACCGATTAGTATAGTCAACTGCGGTGAATACCCATTGCGGAGCAGTGGGGCACGAAGAGTCGCTCCGGACCAGGGAACCAGTTGCCGCATCGATCGGATATCCCAAAATCTGGAAGTCCTCGTTATCTTGGTAAACGCAGCGGCCGAGCGGATCGACAGCGATACCGTAGGTAAATCCGGCGAAAAGGAAGGGAGAACCCGGTATGCGACTGAGCGCACCGGTGAGGGGGTCGATCGAGAACCCCGAACTGCTGCCTGAGTCAGCGGCACCCTCATGACTCAGCCCAGCATTGCCGGTGTAGAGGAATTTGCCAGCGGGGTCCACCACAATCTCATCAGACCACTGAGCATCTGCCGGAAAAGGTGATCCGGGTAAGGGCGTCAGTGCACCGGTGACGGCATTAATGGCAAAGCCTGAGATACTACCAACGTCGTATCCGAAAACAAGGTTGCACCCCGACTGGTCGGGGTCTTGTCCGCAAATGAGAGGACCGAGGTTCACGACATACAGGAATTTACCAGTGGTGTCGACGACCAAGTTTCTGAGCTCATGGTTGCCGGCGGGGAAGGGCGATCCAGGTAGCGTCGCGAGTGCACCCGTAGTTGGATCGATCCTATATGCCCAAACGGTGGAGACCACCATTTGGGACGTTTGGTCGAAGTACCACGAATCCACGTAAGCGAACCTGCCAGTGGGATCGACGGTGATCGCAATCGGATCAATTCCAGTGGCGAAGGGAGATCCAGGAATCGGAGCCAGGGCGCCTGTGGACGCATCAATCGTAAACCCCGCAATGGTTCCGGGGACTCCGAACGTTTGCGAAGGCGCCGTCGCGTAAACGAACTGACCATGAAGCGGGGCCGGGAAGCTGGAAAGGGCCGCGCAAAAAAGAAATATCACTACACACTTTGCACGCATGTAAGAGCTCCTTTAGACCAAGAAAGTAGCTTTCGCCTGCGTAACAATATTATGCGCGGCGTATTCGAACTGCGGCTCGGGGCTGCGTGAAAACGACCAAGCATACTAACCGAGCCGGGATCCGGCGTCAATTCATCGATTCCGTCAGGCTTACCCTATTACGCCGACCGAGAACAAGCCAGGTTTAAGATAGGAGTCGCACTCAACGCTTCGCGGACTCCCACGCTCGTTACATCGGATTAGAAGTAGATCTTGCCGCCTAGCTGCAAGGTTCTCGGGTCCCATGTAGACGTAACTTGTCCGAAGTTACTTGACGAGAATCCGGAGCTCACGTCGCGAAATTGCGTGTGATTGAAGGTGTTGAATGTTTCTAACCGCAGCTCCAATCGGCTTCCGCGAGTTTCGCTGAACACGAAGCTCTTGAAGAGCGATAGATTCCAATTCTGGCGTCCCGGGCCACGGACGGCGTTTTTCCCAAGAGTACCCCACTCACCAATCGCCGGGGTAGCGAATGCGGAGGGATCAAACCATTCGCCAACCTTTTTGGGATAACTGATGGAACCTACTTTGTCCGGCCGGTTCGTTCCGTTAGCAAGGCCATTGCTGCCCTGAGTACCGCCGAGCGTCACATTGATCGGTAGACCGGTCTCGGCGGTGACGATGCCCGAGAGCTCCCAACCACCAAACGCTCCGCGCACCAGACGATTCGCGCCAGTGCGGAAAATTGGCAATTGATAGATAAAGTTGATCAAAGCGATGTGGGTTCGGTCCAACCCGCCAGGTCCGTTGTCGTAGGCGCGGTTATAGGGATTGGAAACCGTGTTTAGATCGCCCGATCCACCAGGATCCTCTACCCTGGAGAAGGTGTAAGCGACGCGAAGGCTCAGATCTTTGACCTGCGAATTTAAACTAACCTGTAACCCGTTGTAATGCGAGTTCTGAGCGTTCTCCGATAGTGAGAGCGAATGGAAGCCACTGTAAGGAAGTACAGTATTGTAGCTGACGGTTCCCGCGATGAGAGCGGGCAGAGTGCTAGGATCCGGCAAATTGATGTCTCTGTAATCATTCTGATGCCGGTTCTGATTGCCAACATACGCCACGCCAAGAACGGAATTCTTCCATACCTCGCGCTGAACACCGAAGCTGTACTGATAACTTACTGGTGACTTGTAGTCAGTCAAAGACAATCCAGTAATACTTGCCACAGTGATTGGCGCGGTGATCGTGTTACCTGTCAATAAGCTGGTATTAGGATTGGAAAGTGAAACGTTGTTAAACGAAACGCTGGAGCTAAATGGAAGATTGGGGCCTGCATTATAGACGTCGTTGCCTTGAATTCGCTCATAAGTCACTCCGAATCCGCCGCGAATGATGGTTTTGCTGTCACCAAGCAGATCATAAGCAAATCCAACGCGAGGCCCGAAGTTAGCCCAGTGATTCTTCACCAATCCAGCAGGTATTCCATTTTGACCCGCGATCCCGATGCCGTTGAGATAGAACTTCTGACCAGCGAGGATTGCATTTGGGCTGGTGCCCAGGCCGGGACTATCCGGACTGATCGTGCCGTCGGGAAGAATAATCGCCGCCTTTGCCGGATCATACAGATTAGGGTAGAAGTTGGATTGCCTATTGTTCTCCTCGAAAGTGTGGGGGATTCCGTCCCACCGCAGGCCCAGATTCAACGTTAGCCGCCGGTTCACGCGCCAGTTGTCTTGTGCGTAAGCGCCAAAGGAGTGATTGTCCCAATTGCCATGATCCTGTACGGCCAACTCACCGTAGGAATTCGCGTACCCTAAGAGGAAATCGGCAAAATCGTTCCCGGAGTAGTTTCCGTTGAAGCCGAACCCTCCCTGGGTGTTTCCAAATAAGTCTTGTACTTTGGCGTAGAGAGCCCAACTGAAACCGAATTTAAATTGATGTGAGCCTTTGGTCCAAGAAACATCGTCGCGAAGCTGATAATCATCTGCTACGTTCTTCCAAGGCCAACTCGCCAGATCGAAATTTGTTCCGGTAGAACCTCCGAGCGAGATACCCGGTATGCGGCTAAGATTGTTTCCATCAAATAGCTCTGGAATATTCAACCCACTCGGACGCTCAACCAATCCCTTCGGGACTATGTTGATGCGATTCCCGTTGTAATTGAAGGCAAGCTCATTTAGCAGGGTGGGGCTGATCGAGTAAGTCGCGTGAATGACTCCGCTATATGATGGATTGCCGAAAACGGTGCCAACGGTCGGCACATTCGATCCGCTCCACAGCGAGGTTCCATACGTTTGCGTAATCTGTTCCGCCACATAATGTCCGAAAATCCAGAACTTGTCCGAGAAGCGGTGGTCGATGCGAATAATCTCCTCGCGAACGTCGGTCGGCAATTTGTTGCCTCCCACGAACTGAGTTCCATTGTTAGGCGCAGGGAAGATCCCCGATTTTAATAAGATCTGGGCGTTCGGATCGAGTAATGAATTCGGGATCGTGTTGTTCGGGAAAGGCTCGCCGGGCGTCAATCCCAAGGCGGAGTATTGATCCTGCAGCGCTTGTGAGATCTTACTCGCATCAGGAACATGAATGGGTATGCTCGCCGGGAAAGCGCCGCCGTATTCGCTCTGCAACGGAACGGTTTGGTTAACGAGACCGCCGTTTACGAGCTTCCGCCATTCCATGTTGTAAAAGAAAAAAGTCTTGTCCCGCTCTTTGTTGTAGAGTTTGCCGAGGGTAACCGGCCCGCTGACGTTAAAGCCAAACGTGTTGAAGCGAAGCTCCGGAGCGCTCTTGCCCGCCGCGTTCGTGAAGTAATTTCCGGCATCAAACGCGTCATTGCGATTGAACTCCCAGGCGGAAGCGTGAAGATCGCGGTTGCCGGATTTAAACACCATGGTTAGGATGCCGCCCGACGCTAAGCCGTACTCCGCGCTGTAGTTTGAGGTGTTCGCCCGGAATTCCGCAATCGAATCGACCGACGGAAGAATGCTGATGTTTCCCGATCCGCCGCGGTCGTAATCCTCGCCGCCGTCCACCATGTAAAGATTGTGCGATTGACGGAGGCCATTGAAACTTACAGTCGCATCGCCACCGACAGGCACGGGGTTATTGAAATCCGCCATGTTACTCGAAGCACCCGGTGTTAGCGTGGCCAGCGAATAGATGCTTCGCCCGTTGGTTGCGAGTTGCGTCACCTGCTGACCGGTGATCAGATCACTAACTTCGCCTGAGTCAGACTGTACTGCTACTGCTTGCCCCTCAACAGTGATTGTTTCCTGAGTATTTCCGACCTCGAGATGAATGTCCTGGCGCGCGCGCTCCCCTACGGTCAGCTCCAAATCTCTTTCTTCTGCCACTTTGAATCCCGCCGCTTCGGCCCGTACGGTGTACCGTCCAATTTGCAGCTCGGGAACGACAAATTGGCCGGCCTCGTTGGAGGTCACATGCCGGACCTGCCCCGTGCCGCTGTTCACAACAGTTATCGCGACACTAGGCACGGCTGCGCCGGATGGGTCGGTAATGGTTCCAACGATGGTCGCATCCTGTGCGGAAGCCACGAAAGTGAATGTGAGCAGAAGGATGCCCGCAAACAGCGCTTGCAACATTCCGCGAGAAATTAAAATAGAACCCGGCCTGGGATTCATATTCGACATACAGGGTCACCTCAAAGCTTAAGATTGCCATCCGGAAACAGGGTAAATCCCTCGTGTTCCGAGTCCCCCTCGACTCTCGACAGCGATGACAGCTTGGGTAGTCTTATCACGGAGCATGCGGGTAAGTCAACAAGGATTGAAAGTTAGAGCGTAAGGTTGATTTTCTCGAGCGTGTGGCGGGTCCGGGATTGGCGCGCTTGTTATTCTTGTAAAATCAGAATCCGGATCGGTTCGCTTTCCCTAGCTTCGCGAGCAGAACCGCAATTTATATGGCCATCAGCCCGGAACTACTTGAAATCCTTGTTTGCCCATTCTGCAAGTCCAATCTGGATTTGAAGCCGGATGGCAGCGGGCTCCGTTGCGTATCTTGCCACCGCCTTTATCCTATTCGCGACGACATCCCCATCATGCTCATCGACGAAGCGCGCATCGACGAGTAATCATGAGCGGGCCGCGCACTCCGATACTCGAGCGTTTGCCATTGGGGTCGCGTCTCGCAGTTATACGGATCCGTTCGCTTGGCGATTCGGTTCTCACCACGCCCGCCGTGCGCCTGGTCAAAAAGGCGCGGCCTGATCTTGAACTGGCCGTTGTCTCCGAACCGCGCTTCGCTTCCGTTTGGGACGGCAACCCTGATGTGAGCGCCATTCTCACGCCGTCGTTGCGATCGATTCGGGCGTTCCGCCCGGACCTGGTGCTCAACCTTCACGGCGGCCCTACCAGCGCCCGTCTCACGCTTTTTTCGGGCGCGCGCTTTCGCGCAGGTTGGTCTCATTTTCCCTACCGCACCGCCTACAACGTGCGTATTCCGTCGGCGCAACAAATTCTTGGAGTCACGCGAACAGTCCATACTGCTGAACACGCCGCCTCCGCCGTCTTCCATCTCGGGGTGGCTTCGTGCGAAATCCCGCGCGCTCGCCTTTTCCCGATTGGAGCTGCTCTTCCGCTATCGATTACCGGCCCGTACGCCGTTCTCCACCCGGTCGCATCGGCGCCCGAAAAAACCTGGCCAGCGCCCTTTTTCCTTGCAGTGGCACAATACCTGAAGCGGGACCTCGGCCTTCAACCCGTTTTCATTGCGGGCCCCGGTGAGGACGTGTCTGCATTCCAGATGTGGCCCGTTCTCGCCGGCGCGGCTCTCGAAAGCCTCAAATCGCTGCTGGCCGGCGCGGCTCTTTTCGTCGGCAACGATTCGGGCCCGGCGCACATGGCCGCCGCGTTTGGTCTTCCCGTGGTCGTCATCTTCGGTCCGTCTGACCCGATTGTCTGGGCACCCTGGAAAACCGAATCGGAAGTGCTGGTCGCCGACGGCCCCATTCACAGCGTTTCCGAAACAATCGTCATGCGCGCCCTAGACCGCATGCGGGTGCACGCTTGAACCGGCGCCTGCGCCTCCTTCGCTATTCCCGGCGCTACATTCCGCAACTTATTGCGTCTGTGCTTTTGATGGCTCTGGTCGGAGCGGCCCATGCCGCCATGGCCCTGCTCATCCAGCCGGTGATCGACCGTGTTCTTTCCCCGAGCGGAAGCCGCGCGCCGATCTTCCTTTTTCGCAATCCACTCAGCGGCAATCCAATCAATCTTGACGACCTCGTTCCCGGCGGCTTTCACGACACCTGGACCGTGGTCGCCGTGAGCATTCTCGCCGTGTTCGCCGCCAAGGGTTTTCTCGATTACATAGCCAACTACCTCGTCAGCTACGCCGGTTTTTCCGCTGTTTCCGACTTACGCAACGAGGTGTTCGACAAAGTGCTTCGCCAGAGCGCTCGATTCTACGAAACCAATCCCACCGGGCGCTTGATGAGCTCGATCCTGAACGACATTGACAAGATTCAAACAGCCGTCTCGAGTATGCTGGCCGACTCGATGCGACAGCTCTTTATCGTCATTGGGCTGCTTTATGTGGTGCTTCATCGTGATTGGCGGCTCGCTTTGGTTAGCCTGACAGTGCTGCCGTTTGTTCTCGTGCCCACAGCTCGCATCGGACGCCGCATCCGGCGCACTAGCCGCCACACGCAGGACGCGACCGGCGATCTCAATCAGATCCTGCAGGAAGCCATAAGCGGCCACGAAGTTGTTAAAGCGTTCAATGCCGAACGCTATGAATCCGATCGCTTCCGCAGCGCCGCTGCCCTGGTCCTTAAAACTAATCTGCGCTACGTTCTCCAGCAAGCGCTCGCGTCGCCGTTAATCGAATTTTTCGCGGCGCTCACCATCGTTGGTCTTCTCGCGTACGCGCGTCTGGAAATCCGCAACGGGGCCATGACCGCCGGCCAGTTCACCAGCTTCGTTATAGCGCTGTTAATGCTGTATGAGCCCGTGAAGCGCCTCACGAACATTCACAACATTTTCGAGCAGGCGATTGGCGCA
>JAVHMZ010084318.1:0-10605 GCA_034782995.1 Amazona versicolor | reverse complement strand
ATCATCGCAGGCCGATTCCGCCGCCCGCCCGCGAGGAGCCCGATGCAAGATTCACAACTCGGACAACGGCCCGACCCCGACGCCGCGGCGCGCGACGCGCTGCGGCTGATCGGGCCGGACCCGCAAAACTGGGTGCCGGACCGGCCGGGGATCGACCACAACGTCGCGATCATCGGCGGTGGCCAGAGCGGCTGCGCCTTTGCCTTCGGCTTGCGGCGGGCCGGCATCGGCAAGGTGACGGTGATCGACGCCGCGCCCGACGAGGCGCGCGCCGGCGTATGGCTCAACGCGGCGCGGATGACGGTGCTGCGCACGCCGAAGACATTGGCGGGGCCGGAACTCGGCATTCCGGCACTCAGCTTCCAGGCATGGTACGAGGCGCGGCACGGGCGGGACGCATACGCAGCCATAACTCGCATTCCGCGTGTTGTTTGGGCAGAATATCTGTCCTGGTACAAGCAGTTCCTGGGCATCGACATTCGATACGGCACACGCCTGCTGCGCATTGAACCGGGCCAGGGTCATTTCCGCCTGCATCTGATTGTTCGCGGCGAAGATCGCATTGAAACGTCGCGCAAGGTCGTGCTGGCGACCGGAAGCCGTCCGCAGAGTGCCAAGCTTAACGTGCCTTGCTGGACTAGCGATGACGTTTTCCGGATGACGCGTTTACCTCGTTCCATAACGATCGTGGGAGGCGGATATATCGCCTGCGAGTTAGGTCATTTTTTTCAGAGCGTGGGAGTAGACACTCTGTTGGTAGTACGCGATGACCAACTTCTGACGAGAGAGGATCACGAGATCCGAAAAATCTTCAACGAAAGTTTTTCGCGGCGCGTTCCGGTGATGTTTAACGCCGAGCTAGGAGAAGTGAAGTACGACGGGAAACAATACCGGATTATCCTGAAGAGCCGACAGAACGATAGGAGCGAACGCGTCAGTGAAGCTTTGATGTATTGCACCGGGCGCGTGCCCAATACGGACCAGATTGGGATGGAAAACACGGATCTGCGCCCGAACGCGCGCGGGTTTGTCGAATCCGACGAGTACCTGTGCACGACCGTGGATCATGTCTACTCCATGGGTGACGTGGCGGGTCGATACATGTTTACGCACGCCGCGAACTTTGAGAGCGAGTATCTGGGGCAGCAGTTGAGCGGTGCTGAGCCGGAGCCGATCGATTATGGGCCGATGCCGCACGCGATTTTTGCCTTTCCTGAGATCGCGGGCGTCGGCGCCACCGAAGACGAGCTGATGAAAAGCGGCGAGACGTATCACACCGCAACGGTGACTTATCTGGATACGACGAAAGGTCGGGCGATCAAAGAAGAACACGGACTTTGTAAAATCATCGTGGATGACCGTGGGTCCATTCTCGGTTGCCATATTGTTGGTCACCAAGCCTCGGTGTTAGTCCACACGGTGCTCCCGGTGATGCGCTGGCGGAACTCCGTCCGTAACCTGGCTAACCTCATTTACATTCATCCGTCTCTTGCTGAGGTCGTACGCGGAGCTGCGCGCAAGGCGGCCGGCATGCTGCCAATGAGTTGCCGGGAAATGCCCTGTGAATAGGGAGGAGCCGGCTGGCTTTGCTTTTCCATCCTGATTCGATCAGGGAGGCTGCCGTCTTACCGAAAGAGCGAACGAGCTGGTCCTGGTTCTCGTCACGAATAACGCCAAGAGTCCGGTCCGTCGTAGTCCGTCGAAAATTTTCACCCGGTCCGACTGGTTCAATCGTATCGGTTCTTTGATGCAACGGGTTGTCTTTTCGCCAAGCTTCGCAGGCTGGCGAAACAGAGCTCGACAGATGCTCGCAGCCGAGATTCCGCCTGAGGAAGTCGTTTGGGAGCAGGAGGGCGAAGGCGCCGATCTGCTCGGCATCTTCGAAGAGCCCGCGTTGTCTGTTCCATCCGGAAACAACTATCGCGTCTCGCCCGAGTTTATGGACCGTGCGAAACGTGTTGCCTGTTTTCGAGCGCTTGAGAAATGGGCACTTTTGTACCGGCTGCTTTGGCGTTTGACGCACGGAGAAAAACATCTGTTGAAGATCGCAACGGATCCGGACGTGTCGCGGATGGAGACCATGGATCGGGAAATCCGACGCGACGTGCACAAGATGCGGGCCTTTGTGCGATTTCGAAAAATTACTCAGGCGGAGGGTGAATGGTTCGTTGCTTGGTTTGAGCCGTCGCATCTCATCGTCAAGCTGAACGCTAAATTCTTCGTGGACCGTTTCGCGTCGATGCGTTGGTCGATTTTAACCCCGGACGAATGCGTCCATTGGAGTTCGGAAAAGCTGCTTTTTAGCCCGGGCGTCACCAAGTCGGAAGCACCCACCGGAGACGACATCGAACCGATGTGGCGAACCTATTACCAGAACATCTTTAATCCGGCTCGGGTCAAAGTGCACGCCATGCTCAACGAAATGCCCAAGAAATATTGGCACAACTTGCCTGAGGCAGCGGACATTCCTGAGCTCCTCCAGCAGGCTCCCGTGCGAACGCAGACGATGATCAGTGATAGTGAAATGAAATCGAGCGAAGAATACGGCGAACCGTCTGTACCCGAGACCACCCAGCTGGAGGAATTGCGCCATGCTGCGGCCGGGTGTCTGGCTTGTCCTTGGGCGCGCCATGCCACTCAGACGGTTTTCGGCGAAGGCGGGATCGAGGTTCAGATTATTTTTGTCGGCGAACAACCCGGCGATTCCGAAGACTTAGCCGGACGCCCGTTTGTCGGACCAGCCGGTCAAGTTCTTGATCGAGCATTGGCGGAAGTTGGAATCGATCGAAAACTTTGTTATGTCACCAACGCGGTCAAACATTTTAAATTCGAGCTACGCGGTCGACGAAGAATTCATGAAAAGCCCAGCGGCCGCGATATCGAAGCTTGCCGGCCCTGGATCCAGGCAGAGATGCAGGCTTTACGTCCCAGCACGCTCGTCTGCCTTGGCGCTACTGCGGTGCGCGCCGTGTTCGGTAGAGAAATGCCGATTTTGAAAAATCGGGGTCAATGGATGAAATCTCTATTTTCGGATCGGACGCTGATTACGGTCCATCCTTCCTCGATCCTGCGTGCGCCCGACCCGATCGCCCAGGAGAAAGCCTACGCTGCTTTTGTCCAGGACCTTGGCATAGTAGCGGAAAACGTCGGGTGAACAGTCCGCGCGACGTTTTTCCGTCTAGAGACTTTCCGGACAGGATCACCCGCGAAGCCGGCCGCCGGTTTCTTATCTTTCGCGGTCTCGTCAAGAGACGTCCCCATGTTTCTTGAACTTTAAGATCTGACCTCAATTGGCCTTTTTCCCTGGATACAACAAACGACTAACTCGATTGGCAGGAGTTATTATTCTTCCTCCCGGGAGCCGGTCGGAAATGGCTCGGCGGACGGGCAAGTTTAGTTTTTAAGGGAGTCCTCGCTGAGCCGGCTTGTGAGTTCCGGATGTTTCTTCATTCAAAGATTTTCATGCGAGATTTGAAACTTTCCACCCGGTTTCCCCTATAGAGATCGGAGACTGGCGGAAAGTTCTGCCAACTCTCCGGAAAGTTAGAACGCAATTTGAAAGATCCAAATGTTAAGAATCAGGTTTCAGTTAAGCTGTATAGCGATCGCCGTGGCCGCTCTTGTAGCCGCTATCCCAGCTCAAGCGCAGACGAGCAAGCTACATCCGCTGGTTGTGGTGGGCATCCCCGCCGATCGATTGGCGACCCGCCATCCGATACCAGACTACCCTGCCGCCGCGCGCACTCTAGGTTTTAGCGGTGATGTGCTTCTCCGCGTTACGGTGGCTGCCGGAGAAATTCGTGAAATTACCGTGACGTCACACTCGCCGATGCTCGCTTACGCTTCGACTAACTGGGTGCGTAATCACTGGAAATTCAGATCTTCCTTGAGCGGAGCTTTTAACATCCCAATTAGCTATCGATTACACGCGTAGACAGGCTCTCGTTGGAGCGGTGAAGTTGTTCACCTGAGCGCTGAAGCTAGCCCAATGATCAAACCATTCCATCAGCAGTGAACTAGAGGCAGTGCGGTTTGTTGAACGGTCCTGCGCAGCTTCGACACTCGCGTTGGCGACACGCTGGTAACAGCCGTTCGGACAAGGATCACGGCAGCTCAGGCAAACTCTTGCTCATTTCGCCAGGTTTAGTCTAAGTGCTGCGCCCTATGGTAATCAACGGAAGCAGGGTTGCAGAGGGCAGAAATCAGCCCGTCAAAATAGTTGGCGCGCACGAAGGGAAACTGGGTTTTTTAGGCACCATCGGCGTGCGATTTATGATCGACGGACAAAAGGCTGGCAACAGGTTCTCGCTCGTGGAGCATCCGATGTCGCCACGAGCCTTGGCGGCGCCCCTCCACCGGCACACTCGCGAAGACGAACACAGCTATGTCGTTCGCGGACGTCTTGGTGCATTGCTCGGCGACGAGGTGGTATTTGCCAATCCGGGCGATCTAGTTTTCAAGCCGCGCAACCAATGGCATACGTTCTGGAACGCGTGCGATGAGACTACAAGCATTCTTGAAATCATTTCGCCCGGCGGTTTCGAACACTTTTTTCACGAACTCTCCGATCTCGGCGGCGTTACCGCCGTGGCCACGGCCACCCGGGAGGAGCTTTGCAGCCGGTATGGTCTGGAGATGGATACGGCCAGCGTGCCGGATCTGGTTCAACGTTTTGACTTGCGTTTCCCCGGCGAGCCGGTGTCGCTTACTTGACGGTTGGGAACGGCCAAGTGAAATAAGTCCGCCATCGTCGGACTATCTTCTCTACCTTGATCAAAACTCGCCGGTTAACACTGAACCGGCGAACAGTTCCAGTTGTTCAGTGGGACGCGGTTTTCCTCCCGAAATGACTGCGGTCTTCTTGGGTGAATGATCTGCGAGAATAACGAATGGAAGCACTTTTTTTAACGAGACTTTCAATCGGATCAGGTCAAGGGTTTCTATCCGGTGGTAACGCCGCACCGAAAGAATCCGGTTCACGTTGCGTACCCCCACGCCGGGAATGCGGAGCAACGCCTCACGCGGAGCCCGGTTGACATTCACCGGAAAAAATTCTGGGTGCCGAATTGCCCAGATCACTTTCGGATCGTAGGTGAGGTCCAGGTTCGGAGACTCCGTATCGGTGAGTTCTTCCACTTGGTATCCGTAAAAACGGAGTAACCAATCGGCTTGGTAAAGCCGGTGTTCGCGCACTAGGGGAGGCGCTACTACCGGCAAACTGGCCGATGCATCCGGAATCGGGCTGAACGCAGAGTAATAAACCCGTCGTAGCTGGCGGCTCTGGTACAAGTGCGAAGCGCGTTTGAGAATGTCCAAATCTTGAGCCGGAGTGGCTCCCACCAACATCTGGGTACTTTGGCCGGCCGGCGCAAAGGATGGTGCATGGCGACTGGTCCGTCGTTCGACTTTTGCGGTATCGATCCGGGTTTTAATCTTCGTCATCAACCCCTCGATCCGGTGCAAATTTTTCTCCGGCGCCAAACGGTTCAAATCCGTTTGCGTTGGCAATTCGACATTGATACTGATCCGGTCCGCCCAGCGACCTGCTTCTTCGATCAGTTCAGGCGCGGCTTCCGGGATGGTCTTCAAGTGAATATAGCCACGGAATTGTTGCTCCACGCGCAGCTTGCGCGCGACTTCTACCACGCGCTCCATCGTGTAGTTTGGATTCTGAATGATGCCGGAACTGAGAAAAAGCCCTTCGATGTAGTTTCGTTGATAAAAATCGATCGTTAACTGGACGACTTCATCGACCGTGAAACGGGCCCGACGCACGTCGCTGGAGCGCCGGTTAATGCAATAAAGACAGTCGTAAACGCAGAAATTGGTTAGCAGGATCTTCAGCAAAGAAACGCAACGCCCGTCCGGTGTGTAGCTGTGGCAAATACCCGAGCCGGTGGTTGACCCAAGACCGCCTTCCCGGCTATTGCGTTTGTTGGTGCCGCTGCTCGCGCAGGAGGCGTCGTATTTGGCTGCGTCAGCGAGGATGGCAAGCTTTTGAGACAAATCCATTATGTTCTTGGGAACACTAACGTACTAGAGTAGCAAAGGGAAACAGTGGCTCTTTGTTTCGACCAAATTTTACCGGGGCGGTGATTCGGGCATTTCCCAAAGTCACGGTCTATCGTTGGTGCCCGCGAGCCGATCCGGTACTTTTTGCCGGTGTGCGAATTCATTCTTCGACCGAAACTCCCGCGGCCAGTTGGCCAATGTTTGCTCAGCTTTGACGATGGACCGGCCGGTCCCGTCACCGAACGGCTGCTCGCGGTATTGAGGATGCTGCGGGTGAAAGCTTGCTTTTGCTTGGTGGGTCAACAGATCGAGAAACGGCCGAGTCAAGCTCAAGCGATTGCTCGAGACGGTCACCTGCTGGTAAATCACACTTATCGCCACCACGTTAGAGATCTGTTTCCGGAGTTGGCGCTCCGACGCGAATTGGCGAAGTGCGATGCGGCTTTGGGCGGCCTGCTCCAAGATTCGTCCGATCTATCCCGGTGGTTCCGTCCACCGTTCGGGGTGGTGACGGCGGCCGTCCGAGCGCTGGGAAAGGAACGCAACATCCTGCCAATTACTCATTTTGGATTCGATCCGATGTTCAACGGAAGAGCTTTACCGGCGCCGGCTCAATGGATGCGAACGGATGCACTGCGTCGCCAGGGAGGTATTTACGTGCTGCACGACGGCTTGATCGGCGATTGGCGCGGTAGTTGGGACCGTTCCTGGGTCCCGGCCGCCGTCGAATCATTTGTTCGTGCCAGTCGAGCGGCCGGGCTGACCTTTCCGGAGCCGGAGGAATATCTCAGGCGCATCTCCTTTTTTGGTGGCGAACGCTGAGGAAGCTATCCCCAGGGCTAGCGATGCTGGTACATCACGATGATGGTGATCCAGATGATCAGGTTGGCCAGACAAACCAAGCCACCTAGTACGATCGCCACGCGGGCCCACCAGCGGCCGCGGGGATCGATTTTGCCGTTGTCTATCCTTCTCAGTTCCCGGATCCCCAACACCAATGCCAGCAAACCGAACGCGCCAACGACGACACCGCTCAGCGCGAAGGCCAACAGCGTGAATCCGTGATGATCAGCCGGACCGGCGTCGCCCGGCAGCGCTACGCCAAGTTCGTCCGCCAGAATAAATTCGTTGCTGGGCAGATTCAATTTGAGAGCGCAGGTTAACCGCAGTCCGCCGCGTTCCGGAATATGGATGTAACTGGCGCGACCTTTTGTCAGGCCGAAGCGCATGCGAATGACGTACCGGCCCGGCGGCAGCGGAATCACGACGGTCTGCCCATCGGCAATCATTCCGTGACTCTGGCCGTCGATAAAAATGATTCCGGGTCGAGCAACGCCCAAAAAAGAGACCTTGCGGGTAATTTCGAGAAAACTTTTGAAGTTGCTCGATAGATTTGGCTGCGTTGCGGCAGGCCGAATCATCGCCGGTGGTCGTGGGCTAGCCGCCAGGGCACATCCAGGACCATGATGCGGTCCTGGGAATTCAGAACCAGTGTTCTGCGCAGAATCGTCGCTTTTTGATTGTGCAGAGCGCCGTAGAACCAGCGGGTCTCGATCAGCTTCGGAATCACGACCGTGATGGCTTTGCCTTTCTCGGTTTGTTCAAGATGCCAGATGTAGTCCAGCGTTGGCCGAATCACCCGGCGGAAAGGTGATTCCAGGAGCACGATCTTCGGCTCGGGCAAATTGGCAGATTTGAGCGCCGGCGCGACTTGGGTCGCCCAATGTTCGTCAAAATGAGAGGTGCCGTGGTCAGATCTTACGTGAACCACGTGAACTTCGTCCGCGATAGCGTAAGCCGAGCGCAGCGCACTCTCCATCACGGTATTGACCTGTTCGGCCCAAACGACAGCGATGATCGGCAACGTTCGTTTCATGTTGAGAGTGCCGGAGATAGCAATCTCCTCGTCGACTTTGCCGTAGTGCCGATGGATCCAGAGCATCAGAAGGTAGAGCGCAGGAATGACGATCAACACCAGCCAGGCGCCCTCGGTGAACTTCGCGGCGAGGATCACGGCGAGCGCTGCCCCGGTCGCAAGTGCTCCGAGCCCGTTCACCGCGAGGCGCAGCGCGTCCACCGCTCCCCGCCCCTGCCGCCGCCAGTGCACCGCCATGCCAGCCTGGGACAGCGTGAAGGAGAGGAAGGCGCCGACCGCGAAGAGGGGAATCAGTCGGTCCGTGATGCCGCCGAATAGGACGAGCAGCCCGCCCGCGCCTGTCGCGAGGAACAGGATGCCCACCGCGTAGACGAGCCGACGTCCAGGGATCGCGAAGGCATGGGGCAAGTAGCCGTCGTGTGCCACCTGCCGGCACAGCCTGGGAAAGCCGACGAAGCTCGTGTTCGCCGACAGGCACAGGACGGCGAGAACGCTGCCGATCGTGACGTAGTACGGCAGCCCGCGTCCCCAGACAGCGGCGACGAGCTGGGAGAGCACGCTCTGGTAGCCGTCCTTGGTCTCGTCCATGGCGGCGACGCCGTAGACGTGGGCGAGCACGGCGATGCCGGCCAGCAGCAGGGCGAGCACGGCGACGATGACGGCGAGCGTCCGGTGGGCATGGCGCACGGCGGGCGCCTTGAAGGCACTGACGCCGTTGCTGACCGCCTCGACCCCGGTCATCGCGGTGCAGCCGCTCGCGAAGGTGCGCAGGAGGAGCCAGAGTGAGAGCGCCTCCGCGGCTTGGGGCGCAGCCGGCGGCGGCACGACGGGCGCCGGGCGACCGCCGGCTGCGATCATCGCCCAGATCCCCCAGGCGAGCGCGCCGCCGAGCGAGACGATGAACAGGTAGGTCGGCACCGCGAGCGCGACGCCGGTCTCCTTCGTGCCGCGGAGGTTCACGAGGGTGAGAGCGGCGAGGACGAGAAGGCAGAGCGGAAGCGTGTAGGCGTGCAGCGCGGGCAACGCCGAGACGAGCGCGCCGATGCCGGCCGAGATGCCGACGGCAACGTTCAGCATGTAATCGATCATCAGCGCCGCGGCAGCCAGCAGCCCTGCATCACGGCCAAGGTTCTCGCGCGCCACCGTGTAGCTGCCACCGTTGCTGGGATAAGCGGTGATGGTCTGCCAGTAGGAGAGGAACAGGATGCCGAGAAGCGCCAGCACCGCCCAGGTGATCGGCTGCATGACCACGGTGCCGGCCGCTCCAAGGGGCATGAGTATCGTGAGCGCGGCCTCCGGGCCGTAAGCGGCCGAGCCGAGACCGTCCAGCCCCATAGCCGGCACGCCCTCGAGCGTGCCGATTTTTCGTTTCTCCGCCTCGCGGTTAGCAAGGGTTCGGCCGAACAGGAGATTGGTCACGGACATGGCGAAACCTTGCGGATATGCGACACTGGCCGGGTGCGGGTATCGCCGACGCTGAGCATCTCTCGATGAAGCGTATCCCACCTCGTCGAGAAGGTAACGCTCTCTGTCGAGCTGCCTCGGCGGGCTCGGCACCGGCCTGACCGATCGGCGATGCAGCCGCTGCTAGCGCAGCGCGCGATTCGCCCGCGCGGTCGTGCAGGCTCGTGTAGCCTTGTCCAACGAGGCCTCCTGGCGAACCGAGCCAAGACGGGCGAGTTCCTCGGTGGGCTTGCCGCCGCGATAGCGGGGCGGCACGCTGCGCGCGCCATGCAGACGATACCCAACGCCGTCACCGATCTCGAAGCCGGCCGCACGACCGCCCGAGCGCTCGTCGAGGCGTGCCTCGCCCGCATCGCCGACTCGGCGGGAGAGGGTTCGCGCGCGTTCGTGGACGTCTACGCGGATCAGGCGCGCGCGGGCGCCGACGCGATGGACTTGCTGCGCCGGGCGGGACGGCTGCCCTCGCAGCTCGCGGGCGTCCCGATCAGCCTCAAGGCCCTGTTCGACGTGGCGGGCGAACCGACCTACGCCGGCAGCCGAGGCTGAGCAGCGCGACGGCAAGTTTATTTACCGGAGTAAAGGGTCAAAGGGCGGGCGAGTGGGTCATGGCGGACCGGAACTGAGCTTCGATACGTTGAACGGAAGTATCCGCCTGCACCGCGAACAATAGGGAGCTTTCAAGAAAATGAAGAATATATTTGCACTAGCCTTTGTCAGCGTTGGCGCTCTTCTCGCGCAAGATGGCGTCCAGAAAGCCACCGTACCGCTCGACGATGCTTCCAAGCCGGTGCTTAACTTTCCGGCTGAGTTCAACGCGAACCTCTCGCCAAACTTCTCACACGCCGGTGCTACCGTGGACGGGGTGCGGAGCAAACTGGGCGACAACGTACCGAAAGACGACACCCAGCGCTATTGACCTGCTCTGTTCCGCAGTGACACCGGCACGAACTTGCCTCAACGTGAATGCTTTTATAGATAATTCGCTGATTCTGCAGTCGGGTGGCCTATCCGCGCGGCGTACAGCCGGAGCCCCAGGGCCGAGCCGGCGTCGAAGCCGTCGTCTACGGTGGTATGCCGGATCGGCAGAGCTTCGACCGGCTGTACGCCTTGGTTGAGGCCAGTCCCTTTCGCGTTCAAGTCGACCAAACTTTCCCGCTTCGCGATGCCGCTCAGGCGCAGGCCGCGATGGAGCGGCACCACGGGGCGGCGCTGCCGTCCAGGATCGGCAGCTCCTCGCCATCGAGTTCGACCAG
>JAVHMZ010084212.1:0-10613 GCA_034782995.1 Amazona versicolor | reverse complement strand
CCCTATTCGCAACGATTAGCTCATGTGCGAGATCCTCCAGAATTCTGCTCGTCCAACGTGAATGCGTCCCGACCTCAAGGGCAATACGGCATTTTGGCAGCTTCGAATCACACCCGGCCTCCTCATCCCGTCTTCCCCCTTGTCAAAGGCGGGAGCTAGCTACTCGGCCGCAATCTAGCGACCGCTCATACTGACGCTGGTGCCATCATTGTGTGAATGATCGCCCTAATCACTGGCTGCAGCCGTCAGCTTGGTCTTGGCTTTGCAGTGGCTCGCCAGCTTGCTCAAGAAGGTCACAGAGTTCTCCTTACAGCTCGTGACATCAATAAGGCCAACGAACTGTCTGAGCAGTTGCGGAAAGAGAAATTGGATGTGCAAGCAATGTCTCTTGATGTGGTCGATCAAGCAAGCGTTTTCAATTGCGCAGCGCAGGTAAAGGCAAAATACGGCGCGCTGGACATTCTAATCAACAACGCCGTGGCCGGTTTCGATCCAGAGCAACTTATTACTAATGCGGACATGACGATCGTGCGCACAGCGTTGGAGACAAACCTGATTGGTCCTTGGCAGGTTTGCAACGCCTTTCTTCCGCTCCTAAGACAAAGCCCGCATCCTCGCATCGTAAACGTATCGAGTGGTGCAGGACTGTTCAGCGAGGCAGGCCTACAGAACCCGTTTCTAAGTGGCCTTCTGTCAGCTTATTCAATATCGAAAAGCGCCTTGAATGCGTACACGTTCAAGTTGGCGGATGCACTCCGCAAAGATCGCGTGCTCGTCAATGCGGTAGATCCTGGGCAAACTGCCACTCACCCGGAAACCGGAGACGAGGCGGACGCTCGGCCGGCAAGCGAGAGCGCGAAGGGCATTACTTGGGCGGCGACTCTACCTGATGATGGGCCTACCGGAGCTTTCATTAGAGATGGTTTGCTTTTGGGTTGGTAGATTGCACAAATCCATCGGCGAGATTTACATCTCTGAATTGCAACAGGATGTGCGCTGACCGCTCACGAATGCTCTGCAACCTCGCTGCGACGATCTGATCCCATCGGAACTTTGGTAGCACGTTGTGCGTAATGCTGAACACAGAGCATGAACGGTGGTGGTGCGCTTGTTTCCATTCGTCTTCTCACGTCTCGGAACCGAAGACTGAAACTCATCGCGTTGATCCTGCTGGCGGCTCTTCCCGTGCGTCCGAGTCCTGCCCACCACACGCGGCTCAATCTGATCGTCCGGGTATCCGAGCTGTCCAACCTGATTTACCAGCTTGATTGCCTGAGCGGATTCGTTAACTGTAGTCAGAACGTATACCAACATCTATGGAAGTCCACGCTCGATTGGAGCGCGGACGATCAATCCCAGCTCGAGCAATGGAAACTCCTTCGCGGGAAGTACCATGGCTCCATCACGCTCGACCAGCCTCCCTCCCAACCTACCAATCTTCCATGGAATGGTCCCGAAGGGCTGCAGGTCGACGAGAAATTCTCCATCGCTGGCTTGCATGCCGACGATGAGCAGTCCCTCAGGAGTCATTGGGAAGTGATTGCGGCCCCGACCGATTTGCCGAAGCTCGAGTCAATAGTTAGACACTTTCAGCCCCGCTTCTCCAATTGGTGGAGTCACCATGCCGGAGAAAAGTCCGAGAAGTTCAAACGCGAAGTGCAGAACGCCCTTCAGCAAAAACCCATTCAGGCCCTGCTCGAATCGTTCGCAAGCTTTTACGACGCCGACTTTCCGGACGGCTATCCCGTTTACCTGAATCTGCTTTTCAGACCGCCGGGCGAAGACACGCATTCGAATGCGACACAGATTGAAAATCATGCCGCAGTCGAGTTTGTGCCTGGCGAAGACGTGAATCGGCGTCTAACCGTGGTCATCCACGAACTCTGCCACTTCCTGTATTCCTCATCCACGGCGCTACAAAAACAGAAGCTGATCAGCGCGTTTAGCGACTCGCCGAATCCTTCCTCATTGGCCGGATGGGGTCTTCTCAACGAGGCGCTTGCAACCGCCTTGGGCAACGGAATCGCCGGCGAGTCTTTGTTGGATTCAGCCGCTTACCAAAGAGACTTGCAGACGGAGCGAAGCTTCTATAACGATCCCGCGATTGATGCGGCAGCCAAAGCGCTCATTCCTCTTTTGAAGGCTCAGCTTGCCGGTCGCAAAACGCTCTACGATTCGGATTTCGTGGAGGCTTACTTGACATCCCTGGAGAACAGAATCCCCGCGCTCCTCTCGATGCCGGCCCGCCTCTTCACAGAAGTGACAATCATCTACGGAGCTGAATTTAGAGATGCTTTCCAACACGACATCAGGCCGCAGCTCAGCGGCGGTATCTATCCGTTTGAAGGGCTCGAGAACGCCGCTTCCTGGACGATGGACGAAACGTATCCTAAACTGAACGCGCTCGTCCTGGTATCGCCCAAGACACTTCCTCTCCTGCAGCGCTTCGACAAATGGATTCCGCAAGCAGATTTTCAATTGATGGAACAGGCATCAAACAACGTGCGCCCTTGGGTCTACTCCGTACAGCGATTTCCATCGACATATCTGTTCGTCATCTGCGGCCAGACAAATCAAGACATCTCCGCCGAGTTCGCTCATCTCATGAACGCCAAGCGCCGCTTCGCCGGTTTCATGTTGGAATCGGCTCACTAAGAGCGCGATGGTCGGCGCTGATCTACCGGTTCACCATCGCCATCATGCGCTCGCCGTAGCGTGGACCCGAAACCGCGTCTGGCGCGAGCGCCCGATCCAGTTCCTCCGCATCTCCTGGAGTGAGCCGAAGGAATGTCGCCGCCACATTCTCTTCCAGGTACTTTCGCCGTTTCGTGCCTGGAATCGGGGTCAAATCATCGCCCTTCTGCAGGAGCCACGCTAATGCCACCTGCCCGGGCGTAGCATTTCGTTTGGACGCGATCTCCTGCACCCGTGACGCCGCCCGCATGTTGGCGTCAAAGTTCTCGCCCTGAAAGCGAGGATCGCCCCGCCGGTAATCGCCTTCCGGATACTCCTCCGCGCGTTTTACCGCTCCGGTCAAAAAGCCGCGCCCCAGCGGGCTGAACGGCACCAGGCCGATGCCCAACTCGCGCAGCAGCGGAATAATCTTCGGCTCCAGATTGCGTTCCCATAGCGAATACTCACTCTGCAGCGCGCTCACCGGGCACACCGCATGCGCCCTTCGGATCACGTCTCCACCCGCCTCCGACAACCCGAAAAATCGTACCTTCCCCTCGCGAATCAGGTCGCTGACCGTGCCGGCAACATCCTCGATCGGAACCGCCGGATCCACACGGTGCTGATACAGCAAATCGATATGATCCGTGGCCAGCCTCTTCAGGGACGCCTCAACTACTTCGCGAATGTGCGCCGGCCGGCTGTCAGTGCCAGTAAGCTTGCCGTTCTCGATGCGAAATCCAAACTTAGTCGCAAGCACAGCCTGTTCACGCTTGCCGCGGAGCGCTCGCCCCACCAGTTCTTCGTTCACGAAAGGTCCATAGACCTCCGCTGTATCGAAAAAATTCAAACCCAACTCGAGCGCGCGATCGATGGTTGCGATCGACTCGCTCTCCTCCGCCGGTCCATACGCCTGGCTCATTCCCATGCAGCCCAGCCCCAAAGCAGAAACCTCCAGTCCCTGCCTGCCCAGCTTCCGATTGTTCAACATGCTCTTCCCTCCAACGGCCGTCAGCGTTTGCCGCCAAGCACTGCGTTTCCGCCCGCCGGCTTGCTGAACATCTCCGGCCTCAGCGGTACGTTCTGCTCCACCTTGGAAATCCGCAACTCCTGCGCGCCGCCGCCCGGTTCCGTCGATTCATGGACGATCCGAAACGGCAGCTTGATACCGTCGATTTCCTGATAATCGCTGAAATCCGTCGTATGCCGAAAATAGGCTGACGTCTCGCCCGTGTCCTCGATGCGCGCCAGTAGATGACTGGCTTGATCGAAATAAAACTTCGTCGATCCACGATCGTTCGGCGCAACCAGCACAAACATCCGCCGATCGTCCAGCGTCACCGCGGGAGCCGGCTGCACCTCGGAGTAAAGCTGCTTCAGATTCGCATAACGCAGCGGGTTCGCGTCCATCTCGAGTGGCGTTTGCGAGCCCTTCGACAGTTTCGTCACCCGCTTCTTAGAAGAAAGCATCCAACCGCTCCCGCCGTCATAGCCCAACTTTTTCTTACCGTCTACCAGCAACACTTTGTTGGGCTTCTGCCAGAAATAGGTCACCTTGTTATGCCCGCGCTTCGCGTCGATGCGCCGGCTCTGAATACGGTTGATCGCTGCCGCCCCGCCTGCCGCCTCCACAAATTGCCGGATGACCTCATCTGCACCCGGTCCGGCCGTGCCCGGGGCTTGCCCCCTCAAAGCCGTCGCCCATGCCAGAGTGGCAATAACGCAGGCTCTCACCTGCCGTAAATTCACGAACACGTTCCCAGTTTGCCGCAGCGCTCATGCCCGCCATTCTCAGGACCGTTTTGGTGCCGTCTGTCGCTCGGCGTCGAGCACGCGAGCCTTTCGCTCTACAATCCGCCACTGACAACTGAGGCGAACTGACCTTCGTCGAACCTACCGGGGTGTGCCCAATCCTTTGCAAGCCATCGTCAAGTGGTTTGGGTGTCGCTGATTTTCGCTGCTAAGATTGTGCAAACCAGATGACAATCACCAGAGTTGGGGCGTTATCCTTCGCCAGGATCGCAGGAGCTATCTATGCCGTTCTCGGCCTTATCTTTGGCGCGTTAATTTCACTGTTCGCGGTTCTCGAGTGGGCTCTTTCAAGCAGCCGCCGCGGAGTGCCGGAGACCCCGCTGTCGCCGCTGCTCGGTGCCGTCATGGGTATTGGCGCGATCGTCATCTGCCCGATTCTCTACGGCTTGCTAGGTTTCTTCTTTGCTTTGATTGCAGCCTGGTTCTACAATGTGATCGCGTCTAAAGTAGGCGGCATCGAGATCGACATCACGCAGTCGGACAGATAGCGTGGATCGCAGGCCTGTCAGCGGTTGGCAATCGAAACTGCACCATCTGTCACCGTCCCCTCGTCGCCTGCTGCCGCCTCGATCCGCTTCCGTCCAGAACTCCGCGGGCTACTCTTCGTCCGAAAAAGTCTGCTACGTTCTAAACACCGCCAGCTATCCTATAAAAAGGAGTATTGATCCCCATGACAGTGCTCGAGTCCCTCAAGAAATACAGTGTCGTCGTGGCCGATACTGGCGACTTTCAAGCAATCGAACGTTTGAAACCGCAAGACGCCACCACCAATCCTTCCCTGCTCTTGGCTGCCTCGCAGCGCCCGGAGTATCACCATTTGGTCGAGGAAGCGCAAGACCACGCCGATAAGACGGGCGGATCTGAGAAGCAGCAATCGGAAGCTTTCATGGACCGGCTCTTCGTCAGCTTCGGGCGCGAAATCCTGAAGGTTGTACCCGGCCGCGTTTCGACCGAGGTCGATGCCTCGCTCAGCTTCGATACGCAGGGCACCATTGACAAGGCGCGGTACCTGATCGGCCTATACGAACAGGACAAAACATCGCGCGAACGCATCCTGATCAAAGTCGCGAGCACCTGGGAAGGCATTCGCGCCGCCGAGCAGTTGGAGAAGGAAGGCATTCATTGCAACCTCACCCTGCTGTTCAGTTTTGCCCAGGCTGTCGCTTGCGCCGAGGCTAAGGTCACTCTCATTTCCCCGTTCGTCGGCCGCATTTACGACTATTACAAGAAAGAGAACGGCGGCAAAGACATTCCGATCGAGCAGGACCCCGGCGTAGCCAGCGTCACCCGCATCTACGACTACTACAAGAAATACGGCTACAAGACGCAAGTCATGGGCGCCAGTTTCCGCAAGGTCGAACAGATCACCCATCTGGCCGGTTGCGACCTGCTGACCATCAGCCCCGATTTGCTTGAGAAGATGCAGCAGACCGAAGGTGAAATCAGTCCTGCCCTTACCGCTGATAGTGCGAAGGCGACCAAAGACGAAAGAATTCACCTCGATGAGAAGAGCTTTCGCTGGCTGCACAACGAAGACCCCATGGGCACTGACAAGCTCGCAGATGGCATTCGTAAGTTCAATGCCGATGCACGCAAGCTCGAGCAGTATGCCCGTAGCCAGGTGCGCGAAAAGGTCGGCGCCTAAGACTCTCCTCCGGTTGTCGCGGCGGCGCAGTTGCCTGCCGCGACTTTCCGGATTATCTGTCCCTGCACATCCTCGAGAGTTCGAGCGTACGGTCGGCCATCGCACGGGTCGCGCAACTCAGGAGCGATCTCTACTAGCGGCTCCAGCACAAAACGCCGATGAAGCATGCGTGGGTGGGGAATCGTGAGATCGTGAGTCGTTAGGGTCGTGCGCCCGTAGAGCAGAATATCGATGTCGATCAGGCGCGGCCCGCGTGGAGCCACGCCGATTCGTCTGCGACCGAGTTCGCGTTCAATTCTTTGCAGAGCCGACAATAGCTGCACGGGGAAACAGCTGGTTCCGCACTTCGCCACCATGTTGAGAAACCACGGCTGCCCCACTACGTCCTGAGGTTCGGTTTCGTAGATCGAGGAGCAGGCCAGAACGGCGATACCCTCGGCCACAAGCGCCCTGAGCGCCTGTTGCAGATTCGCATGCCGGTCGCCCAGATTCGATCCGAGCGACAGGTACGCTTCCTTCGTTCGCCCCATGAAATCTTTAAAACAGCGAGTTCTGCGGCGTCCCTGCGAAGCGCGGCCGGCGGGGAAGATCGAAATACTCGAAGGCCCGGTCCGTTGCGATCCGCCCGCGGGGAGTGCGGTCGAGAAATCCCAGCTGCATCAGGTACGGCTCGTAGACCTCTTCGATTGTGTCCGGCTGCTCGTCGATGGCCGCCGCAATCGTTCCCAGCCCTACTGGACCGCCGCCATAATTCTTCATGACAGTCAACATGATCTTCTGATCGACCGAGTCGAGCCCGTAGCGGTCAACCTTCAGCAGGTCGAGCGCTTTCTGCGCGACATCGTAATTGATGCGGCCGTCTGCTCTCACCTGCGCGTAGTCCCGCACCCGCCTTAGCAGGCGATTGGCAATGCGCGGCGTGCCCCGTCTTCGGCGTGCGATCTCGCGCGTAGCCTCGGCATCAATCGCCACCTCCAGCAGTCTCGCCGAGCGCTCGACGATCCGCGCCAGCGTCTGCTCTTCGTACGGCTCGAGCCGCAGCACAATCCCGAAACGTCCCAGCAGCGGAGCGCTTAGCAAACCTTGCTTCGTCGTTGCACCGACCACCGTGAAACGCGGCAGCGGCAGCGAATGCGTGCGTGCCCCCGGCCCCGCTCCGATCAGAATGTCGAGCCGGAAATCTTCGAGCGCCGCGTACAAAATCTCCTCGATATCCGGCTGCAGTCGGTGAATCTCGTCGATAAAAAAAACCTGCCGTTCGCGCACACTGCTCAAAATGCCCGAAAGATCGAGCTTTTTCTGCAGCACTGGCCCGGCCGTCTGGTCGATCGGCACCCCGAGCTCCTGCGCGATGATCCCGGCCAGCGTTGTCTTGCCTAAGCCCGGCGGCCCGCACAACAGCACATGGTCCATTGCCTCGCCACGCTGTCTCGCCGCTTCGATCGCAATTGCCAGCAACTCGCGCGCGTGTGGCTGCCCGGCAAACTCGCTGAGCCTCGTGGGACG
Organism: Amazona versicolor; assembly: GCA_034782995.1. Classification (NCBI taxonomy): domain Eukaryota; kingdom Metazoa; phylum Chordata; class Aves; order Psittaciformes; family Psittacidae; genus Amazona; species Amazona versicolor. Next base: position 2,977 of record JAVHMZ010084212.1, on the reverse strand, counting down.
CAGCGCCGCTTCAAAATCGCGCTCCTCTTCTTGTGATTTTCTTGAGACCAAGCCGCCATCGTCGCGCATCCGCTTTCACGTTACCGTACAGCCGCCATCGCCGCCCGAAAGAAAGCTTCGAAGCCTTCCGGCGCGCCGCGCTCGCTCACCTTGCGCACGGCTTGCTCCGCCGCTGCCCGAGAACACCCGAGATTCTGCAGGGCGGAAAACACGTCGTTCTCCAGCGGCGAAAACGATGGCGTCGCGACAGGCTGCCCGGCCGCTTTACCCGTCACTTCGATTGCGGCAAGCTTCTCCTTCAGCTCCAGCACAATCCGCTCCGCGGTCTTTTTTCCTACGCCCGGTATGCGCACCAGCCGCTCCAGATCACCGCCGCGAATCGCCGCAATCAGCTCGTCTGTCGCCAACCCCGACAGCACCGTGATGGCCAGCTTCGGCCCGATTCCGCCCACCGTGATCAACTTCTCGAACACGTTCTGCTCGAGCAACGTGGCGAATCCGAACAGAATCAGGGCGTCTTCTCGCACATGGGTGTGTATCCGTAGCGCCACCCGCCCGCCCGCATCCGGCAGCGTCGTATAAGTCGATATCGGAATCTGCACCCGATAGCCGACCCCCGCCGCTTCGACGATCAATTCATTCGGATGCTTCTCTAAGATCTCCCCGCGCAAATGACCGATCATGAAGGACCCATTATCCAAGACCGCGCCCGCGTCGTGCGGGCGTCCCCAGCCGGCGCACTTTTTTTCCGCCCCTCAGCGCGCCGTCAGGGAAGTTCTACTAACCGCAATCGCCGACCTATCGCACCAAAGCACCGTAAACACATATATTCAAACAGCTATGTTGGTTGGCCCACGCCGTGCTTATGAGCGAGGAGGAAGAGCGAGGCTCCCTGTTTGCGGGCGAGTTGGTCGCTCGCAAAAGGAGCTGCGGATGAAATACTTATTTGCTTGGCTGCTTGGTGTTCCAGGCGGTCTTATTCTTCTTTGGTTTGCATTTAACCACCTTCATTAATGGGCTGAGTGCATAGCGGGGCGATCGGAGCTTAGCTTTCGTTCGTCCCGGCTCTTACAGTCGCGCCGTATTTTCCCAGACAGTTACGCGTTAGCAATCATACTGCCCCCTCCCCTTTTTCCGCCGGAAAATACCGATACTCTCTCCTCTCAATTTCTTTTGAGAATAATCCGCTACTATCCGCACCCTGTCTGGAGAAGTGTAAACGCGCTTCGACTACTGGAAACTAAGTGACTTTCATTACCATCAAGGCCTACGTTGCCGAACGAACCCGGCTTCGCAGTGGCGCGCATCTGCTTTTCCTGGCTCTCGGGCTCGCTGCCGCCCTCAGCTCGTCTGTCCGCGCTTCGAATCTCGTTGTCAACGGTGATTTCGAGCAGCTTCTCGTCCCCGGTCATTCCGCTGAGTTCGGAAGCCGGTATCCCAGCCAACAAATCACCGGTTGGACAACCGGCGGCTACAACTTCGTCTTCACACCCAATTCGGCCGACACGTCGGGCGCTGTGGGTGAATACGGTGGACTCTCGTTATGGGGTCCGAACAACGGCTCGGCTAACGGGCTGCCCGGCACAAGTCCCTCGGGAGGAAATTTCATCGGTCTCGACGGCGCCTTTGCCCAAGGTCCGATCTCACAAACCATTCATGGCCTGACGGTCGGCAAAGGGGTGAACGTGTCGTTTTACTGGGCCGGCGCGCAGCAGCTGGGTTACTCTGGCGCGAACACGGAGCAGTTCGCCGTGAGCCTCGGAGCGACAACCCAGTACACGCCCGTCTACCAGAACACTTCGCACGGCTTCAGCGGGTGGCAGCACGAAAGTTTCAGCTTCGTCCCGACCACCAGCAGTGAGGTCCTCTCCTTTCTCGCGATTGGAACACCTGCCGGCGTACCGCCCTTTTCGATGCTCGATGGTGTGACCATCAACACGCCAGAACCTACATCAGCTGCTTTCCTGCTGCTGACCGGCATCATGGCGCTCGCTGGCTCCGTGCTCCTCCGCCGACGGACCAAGAGCGCCAGGAACTAGTCTCAGCTCTTTAGTTCCAAAACCTGCCGCCGGGCGAGTCTCGCTTGCCCGGCGCAAAACCCTTTTAGGAGGATGTCGCAATCGTGATCGAACACAGTCTTTGGGCAGTCACTTTGCAAATGATCCGGCTCTGCGTCTGGCTCGCGTTGCTTACCGTCCTGTTTGCCCCGCTCGAGCGCCTGTTCGCGCATCGCGACCTCGAGACCACGATGTTGGCGCGGGATGCGACCGGCGCCTGGACGTTGAAGCCGGTGCCTTGGGCGCAAAGCACCGACACCTTCCCGGTAAGTAAGAAGCCGTTTTTACGCTTTGCCGCGGCCGATGTCTCGATGCAGGCGACCTTTGGCACGCAAGCGCAGACCGACCCGATCGCCATCGGTTGCGTGGCCACCATCAAGACTTCACAACCCGTCTTCACCGCCGCGCATCTGAACACGCGGATGCGGATTCGCGGGCGCCAGGTCACGATCTTGAACGTGGTTTCGCCGGTTCAGGTCTCGGGACGTGCCGATCAGGCCCTGTACGATGGACAGGCAACCTATGATTGGCAGGAGGAGGCTTTCAGTAACGCCCACGGTTGGCCGACGACCCTCGCTTTGTTTCAAGACCGGCTGGTGGCTGGCGGCAGTCGCGACCTGCCGGCGCATGTCTGGCTGTCGCGCACGAGCTCCCATTTCGACTTCGATCCCGGCAGTGGACTTGATGACGAGGGCGTTAATTTCGAGTTGGTCGGCGAGGGCCGGCAAGACATCAGCGCGCTGATCGCCAGCCGGCAATTGCAGGTGCTTACCGCGTCGGCTGAATGGGTCGTGCGCGGCACTCCCCTTACGCCAACGACGGTTCAGGCGGAGCAGCAGACCTCGATCGGTTCGCGGCTGCAGCCGGTCGTGCAGCCTGCGTCTGTCGACGGAGCAACCTTGTTCATCGGCGCCACTGGC
>JAVHMZ010084108.1:0-10615 GCA_034782995.1 Amazona versicolor | reverse complement strand
TCATTGGCGCCGACCCGTTCACCAACGAACCCTTTCGCAACTACCAGTCGACTGCGAGCGAGCCCTTTCAGGATGATGATTGGTTTAGCAAACCGGGAGCGGTGGTTGTCAGCAAGGCTTTCGCCGACCGAATGCGGCTCCGGCTGGGAGCAAAGTTTTTCGTTAAAATAGGCGAGAAGAATCGGCCCTTGGAGATTATCGGACTACTCGACTCGGTAGATCCACATCTTGCGTTGATGGATATTGGCTGGGCCCAGGATTTACTCGGCGAGAACGGTTACCTCACCACGGTTCTATTCCGGTTGCAAGATCCTCTCGAACCGGCTCCGGCCGTGGCCGCGATCAAGGCGCTTTTACCCGCTAGCGTGCAGGTCGCGGCACCCTCGGAGCGATCTGGGCAGGTTTCGAAAATGCTCGCTGGCTTTCAACTCAACCTCACTGCCTTGAGCCTGGTTTCGCTTTTGGTAGGATTTTTTCTGATTTACAACACCGTGTCTGCCTCCGTCGTTCGCCGAAGAACTCAGATCGGCATCCTGCGGTGCACGGGAGCTTCGAGCCGGTTCGTGCGCAGAATTTTTCTGGCGGAAGGTTTATTGTACGCGATCCCTGGCCTGCTCCTGGGTATTCCCTTCGGCGTCGCGCTCGCTCATTGGTTGGTGTCGGCCGTAGCACAGACGATCAGCAACCTCTATGTGCTCACCAGCATCGAGCATCTCACTCTTCCCTGGCTGCAAATGGTGTTGGTCGTTGTAATGAGCCTATTCTCCGCTTTACTAGGCGCCTGGTTTCCCGCCGACGAAGCTTCTCGGATCGCGCCATTGCGTGCGCTGAACCTCGGTTTTTTGATGGAAAAAAGCGTGCGGCCTGGCTGGCGATGTCTTTTGGCCGCCGCCGGATGCGCTCTCCTGGCGGTGCTGGCTGGCTGGCTCGCTTTGAAGGGCCTGCGGGAGTCCGGTTTTTTTAGCGCGCTTTTTGCATTGTTGAGCTGCTGTTTTCTAGCGCCGGTTTGCACTTGGTCGCTGGGTCAACTGGTCAGCCGGTTCGCTTACCGAGGCGGCATGGCTCGCCTGGCCGCTCGCAACCTGGTTCGAGCGGTCTTCCGCAACGGAGTGACCATCGCTGCACTCGCCGCCGCAACTGCAATGCTCGTGAGTGTTTCGGTGATGATCTACTCGTTCCGAACCACCGTTGATGATTGGGTTCGACGCCGGTTGGTGGCCGACCTCTTCATTTCGCCCCGCGAGACCGAAGCAATCGGTTTTTATCACTTCATCGATGATGAGTTGGTTCGCTTTCTGTCCGGGCAGGTTGACATTGTGAAGATCGATTCTTACCGCGACGCGGAGACGTCGATTGGCCGGGAGCCGATTTCGATCGGCGCCGTCAGTTCTCTGGAAAGAAATCCACCGCGTTTTGTCGGCGGAAACGATCAGGAAAAATTGGCACGATGGCGAATGGCTGACAGAGTGATTGCTTCAGAGCCCCTGGCGCGCCGATTACATCTCAAAATCGGCGATGAGCTTCCGTTAACTACTCCTGACGGAGTGAAGAACTTCCGGTTGGAAGGAGTTTTTTATGACTACACCCGCGATACCGGTCTGCTCACCATTTATCGGCCTAATTTCGTTCGCTACTGGCACGACGAGCGGGTGAGTCTGCTCGCTGCGTACCTGCGCTCGGAAGTGTCGGTTGATCAGGTGCTGAATGAAATCGAAAGGAAATACCCAAACGCCAGCGCTTACAGTTGGAAAAAGAACAGCGACCTTCGCCAAACCGTGCGGAAGATTTTTAATCAGACGTTCACGGTCACCTATCTCTTGCGTTTTGTGGCGATGGGTGTGGCGTTCTTGGGGATCGTTCTTAATCTGGCGGTGATCATTCAAGAAAGGGAAAGAGAGTACGGTATTTTACGTGCCGTCGGCGGTTCGATCTGGCAGCTCACTGCGCTGACCGTATTCGAGACTTTTTACGTCGGGGTGATCGCGGTGACGCTTGGCTCTTTGGCCGGCCTGTTGCTTGCCCAGATCTTAACCCGAGTCATTAACATCGCGTTCTTCGGTTGGACGATTCCTTTGGTGATTCCGTGGGATCAGTTGACCGTTAGCGCCGTCTGGTTGGTCGGAGTAGCGGTATTAGCCGGATTGTGGCCGGCGATTGTGGCCGCACGCCGTCCGGTGTTGAGCGTAGTCCGGAATTTGGCATGAGAATAAAGCTAATCAGCCTTTCCCTGATTTTCCTGGTGTTAGCCGGCCTTTGGGAAAATCTCGCGAACGGGCAAAGCAACTTGGACGAAGGCGGCTGGCGGGTTGTTCGTCCGGGAGATTCTTTCGAGTTCCCCAGAGATCATGGTCCACACGCTGATTACAAAGTCGAATGGTGGTATCTCACCGGCAACCTGCGCAGTCCGCAAGGTCGCGAGTTTGGCTTTCAGATTACCTTCTTTCGTCGCGGTTTCCGGCCACCATCTATCCGCGACCAAGCTCAATCTCGGTTCATCGTTCAAGATGGTAAACTCGCAGATTTTACACTCACTGACATCGCCAATGGTAAATTCTACAGTGCGGAAAAAACTGCCCGTGGCGCCTACGGTGAAGCCGGGTTTCTGAGCGGGTCAAAACTGGTTTGGATCGGAGACTGGGAGATGGATCTCGACCAACAATGGCACGTCCGGGCGAACCAGCCGGATTTTCAGCTTTCGCTAGATCTAACAGCGGCTAAACCGGTTACGCTTCAAGGCAAGAATGGTTATAGTCACAAAGCGGCCGGGACCGGCCACGCGTCGGACTACTATTCGATTACCCGGATGAACGGCCAGGGCATCGTGAGAGTGCGGGATCAGACGTTTCAAGTGACCGGTCTAGCGTGGTTTGATCGTGAGTGGGCAACGAATCAACTTGGCGTCGACCAAGTTGGCTGGAATTGGTTTGCGCTTCAGTTGGATAGCGGGCGTGAGCTCATGGTTTACCAGATGCGTTTGAAGGACGGCGGCATCGACCCGTACTCTTGCGGGAAATGGGTTCAACCTGATGGCCAAACCGTGGACGTGACCCGGGACCAGATTGACCTGAGGTCAACCAAAACCTGGAAAAGTCCTCTGAACGGTGCCACTTACCCAATCGGCTGGAAACTCTCGATCCCGACTCTGAAGCTCGCTCTGGATATCCGTACGCCGGTGGACGACCAGGAACTCCGTTTTACCGTTCCCTACTGGGAAGGCTGCGTACGGGTTGCTGGCACGCTGGACCAGCAACCCGCGACGGGCGTTGGTTACATGGAACTGACCGGCTATTCCGGTCCGCTGAACGGCTTAAAGGCTGGCAATAACGTCGCCCGGTGAACATCCCGGGCGCCCAGGCTTAGTCCAGGTCCATCTCCGCGAGTTCGACGAGGCCGTTCAAAGTGCTACGACGCCGGACAGCCTTCTTTTTAACGGTATCGACCATTACTACGTTGGGCTCGTGGGGTAAACGTTCACCCAAAGGATGCTGGCGGCAATTCACGCACCACGATTCGCCGACCCGTTCGCAGAAAATGTCGTTTTCGCGAGCGGTTCCGTGAACATGGCCGCTCAACGTTAAAGAAGGCTTCAGGCGCTGGATACAGTTTCGGAATTCTGTGCTCCCGGTTGCTGGAGCAGCCAGTCGGGTGGCGGCAGGCGGTTCATGGTGCAAGACCAGCCACGGGGTTGGGTGATCGTGCAAAACTTCCAGTAAACCGTCCGCGCGGTAGGGACAGCAAGTCACCGCGAGCGTTTCGCCGTTCTTCATCCGGACGAGCTTTTGATCGCCATCCACGGTGATGAAATGATTAAATTTTAAAGCTTCCGGCCAATGGCGCACCCGCGCGAACTGCTGCATGATGTGCGAGTCCAGTTTGCGAAAAGGTACTCCTACGGGGACAAGCGGTACGCCCGCCGGCACATCGTGATTGCCGGTACACATCGCGAGATTGATCGACGACTTGGCGATGCTTTGCACCCAATTGTACAAGTAAACCATCTGAGCACTCATGCCGCTTGGGTGGGTAGAATCCAAAAGATCCCCCGCAATCGCCAACATATCGAATTGGACCGCATTCTTTCGCAGCCAATCAAACCAGGGGAGGCGAAAATGCAGATCGGCTGTCAAAAGCAACTTCACTTCGGGATTTTTAGCCATAGTCCGGATCAAAACGGAAGGAAACGGCTTTTTGTGCTAAAGCGTAGTCCGCCGACGAACTCGGGGCAGGGGAGATCCTTGGCGCGACAGACGCAACATCTGACGCCAACGGTGTGGTTACCCCTTCTCTCCCTGAAGCGGCGGCTGGTAACAATGCGCTAAGAAGCTCGCCTGTCGATCTCCGCAGCGGAACTAGACAAAATCTTCTATCGGAAAATTACGTCCCAGAATCTTGGCGTCGGCTGCTTTCATCCAGCGACGCAGAATGGTCGCGTACACGGAACGAAAATCAACGGTGTGGATCAGATCTCCACTATCCAGGTGTTGCAAAGAAGGTTGTTGCGCGAAAAGGCCGGGCTTCACGTTGCCCCCACACAGAAACATGGGCGCGGCGGTGCCGTGATCGGTGCCTTTGCTCGCGTTCTCGCCGACGCGGCGGCCAAATTCGCTGAAGGTCATCACCAGAACGCGATCAAAGATGTTTTTGGCTTGCAGATCACGGCAAAAGGCGGACAGCGCTCCGGCCAGGTTAGCCATGAGCCGTTCATGGGTACCACTTTGGGCGTTATGGGTGTCGTAACCTCCTTGACTCAGATAATACACCCGGGTTGGCATCCCTCCGGCGATGAGCCGCGCGACGAGTGAGAGGGAGTTGGCGAGAGGATTTTTTGGATAGCTGCCATCCGCTTTGATCTTGCTCAGTACGGCCTTGACGCGATCGGTTCCGACCTGAGCGTCCAAGGCCGTCCGCTGCAGATACTCGATGGCGGTCAATTTGGATTCGTGCGGACCAGACAGACTGCCGATGGATGCTCCGCCATTGAGTTCGTCGGCGTTCAATCCATTGAGCGTGTTGAACAGTTGTTGTTCATCGGCGTCTGGCTGTTTACCGAAACCCAGGTTCCCGGTGGCCTCTACGGCTAAGCCAGTCGGTGTCTCCGCGGTAAACGCTTGCGGCAATTGATTTCCGACTACGACACCTACCGAGGCATCTTCTCCGGCGCAACAGTTGTCGAAATAGCGACCTAACCAGCCAGTCTTCATGGTTGCGGTGTCACCGGTCTGCCAGATCTCCGTCGAGCGGAAATGAGAACGATTGGGATTCGGGTAGCCGACACCTTGGACGATGGCCAAGTGGCCATCGTCGTATAATCCCTTCAAAGGAGTCAGCGCAGGATGGAAACCCACTAAGTGGTTGAGAGAGACCACCCGGTTCTTCGGCACCGCTAAGGTTGGCCGCGAACTGTAGTAGAGGTCATCGGCGTACGGGATCACTGCATTTAGGCCGTCGTTGCCACCGGCGAGCTGTAGTACGACGAGGATGGGATGATCTTTGCCGGTCGGGGTTTGTATGGCGGAGTCGGCTGCTTCCGCATGCAAAGCCAGGAAGGTCCGATCGACAAAGGCTGGAACCGTCCAGCTTAGCGCCGCGCCTAACACGGAGGTGCGCAGGAAACGGCGACGAGTAATGACATCTGGGTCGTTCGGCATAATTAACAAATTTGGTAGTTGGGACTAGCCATCATTAAGGTAACTAGTTCACGGACATCTTTATCGGCAAGAGGCGCTGGTCTGGACTGGACGAACGCGGTGAATTGCTCGGTCAAACCAGCAGTCGGCTGTTTCTGGAAAAAGATCCGGTAAAGTTGGTCAACCAGTCTTTGCGGTTGAGCGCGAACCTCGACCGGGACCAATTTTTCGATCGACCAAGGAGCGATGATCTGGACGATCATCGCGGGCGACTTAGCCGGTGTACCAGCCGGCTTTTCGACCATCGCCGCGGACGCATTGAGCGAACCCATCTCGCCGCCGACGGAGCTGGTTTGTACCGGTATCCGGTTTTGGATTCCGTAGACGAGTTGGCGCGCCAGTTTGTAACGGTAAGCCAAGGTCGCCGTGTTGATCCAACTCTTGCCGCCGTCCCACCCCTTGACGTTCGGAGGATAGAAAAGGGTCTGGCCCAGTTGAGTGTAGATATTTTGCAGAGTCTGGCCGGCCGGGAGATCCAGATGAGCAGTCCGGCTGGCTTGGACCAGAAATTGGGCCGGACTTTTGATCGAGGCGCTCATCGCTCTTTCACTGTAGAATTCGCTCGAAAGAAAAATTCGACGCAGCAAGGATTTGAGGTCAAGGCGGTGCTCACGAAAACCGTTAGCCAGATCGGTGATCAACTCCTGCGAAGGCGCGTCGTAGACAAAGTACCTCCAGATCTTGCTGGCGATAAACTCGGCGCATTGGGGCTGTGCCACAATCGTCGAAATGACATCGTCGCCGGTTAAAGGCCCTTCGTGTCCCAAGAAAACCTTGTTTTCCTGATCGAACTGATTCGGCGCGAAACGAAAGGCGTAGTGGAGATGGTCAACGCGATATCCGGTAAAAGCGCGTGCGGCTGCTTTCACATCGTTCTCGCTGTAATGGCCTTCACCCAGGGTAAATAGTTCCAGCAATTCACGAGCGAAATTCTCGTTCGGTTTTTCTTTACGGCTGTTGGCTAAATCGAGCCAGATCAGCATGGCCGGATCTCGCGAGATCGCCTCGACCAAAGATTGGAAACGACCGAGCCCCAGCGTTCGAAATGTCTCGTTCTGCTTCCACATAAAGTAGGGAGACCGAACCTTTTCGCCGCTGGTAGCGAAATGGCCATGCCAGAAAAGGGTCATCTTTTCCACCAACGGCGTCCCCGTGTGAACCATGCGATCGGTCCACCAATGCGTCAGCTCGACAAACTGGTTTTTTTGGTGTTTGGCCAGTTCCTGGTTCGCGCTCTTTTTTTCTTCCGGTGAAGCGGCGTTATTTCTCGCATCGATCCAAGGCTGGAGGATGGCCGGATCAGCGCAGAGGGGCGGTGAAACGCTGGCCGGAATGCCGTCGAGGAACGAAGCCACCGCTCGCTCCGGACCGGCCGCGGACAATTCGCTGATCCGCTCCGGGGTTTCTCCGAACCCGGCGCGTTGCGCCAGGTGCGCCGCGAAATCGTAGTTCCAGGCGGACGAAGAGAGTGGTGTGATCATGGCAGATATTTATCGGGCAAAGACTCTTTCACTGCCGGCTTGGCTGCCGGTCGCATTACCCTGATCGGAAGTTTAGCTAGCTTGCTGCTCAGCGCGCCCGCTGATGGTTAAGAAGGCTGCCACAATCTCGCCACCGGCAGCCGAGAATCATGGCACTTTCTTCTCGGTCGCGGCGAGACTTGGAAAATTGACCGTTTAGCTTGCTCATTCCCGGACAGAATTCGATGCTTTCCGGGAGTGCGTTCGACGTCTCGATGAAAAGCGCTCATCGTTGATGTTCATGGTGGTTGGTGGTTACTGAGTTCAGACGGGCTGCCGGACACCTGGTTTCAGCGAAAGTATTTTACTCATGCGCCTTATAAATTTGACCCGTCGCAATGAAATCGGAGCAAACTCTTACTGCTTAGACGTCGGTGGCAAGCGCGTGATCCTCGATGCGGGATTGCATCCCAAGAAGATTGGAGACGAAGCGTTGCCGGACTATCGGCTCATCGCTGATAACTCGGTCGACACCATCATTATCACCCATGCTCACCAGGACCATGTCGGGTCGTTACCGGTCTTGCTCCGCAGACAACCCCGCGCCCGTGTTTTACTGACTTCGGCTACCGCCGAACTTACGCGCGTGATGTTGCACAATTCCGTCAGCGTAATGACTCGCCAGCGAGCAGCGCAAGGCATCAGCCAATACCCGCTCTTTACCCACCGGGAAACGGATGACGCGGGATCAACTTGGCAGGAGGTCAACGTGGGTCAACGCTGTAACGCGTCCGGCGAACGGGTCGGCTTCAACGATGCCGCCACACTCACCATCGAGTTCTTCGAGTCTGGGCACATCATCGGAGCTAGCGGCGTATTGATCCGCGCCGAGGGCAAACGGATTTTTTACACCGGCGACGTCAATTTTGCTGACCAGACCATGAGTCGCAAAGCCAATTTTCCTGAGGAATCGCTAGATGTTTTGATTACGGAGACCACGCGTGGTGATCGATCCCTTCCTCCTGACTTTACCCGGGCGGGCGAAGAAGCCAGGCTCTTGTCGGAGATTCATGACGCTTTTCGGCAGGGCGGTTCGGTGTTGATGCCCGTTTTTGCGTTAGGCAAAACTCAGGAAATTCTTTCTTTGATTCACCGCTTTCGCACCCAGGGCGCATTGCAAGGGGTTCCCGTTTACATCGGAGGGCTGAGTACGAAAGTCACGAACGTCCACGACCGGTTAGCGGCCAGTGTGCGTCGGCAGAACGAAGGATTGCAACTGATGGCCAGCGTAGAGCGATTGGTTTTGAAAGGGTCCGACATCGCGACTACCCAGATCAACCGAAGCCGGCTGTATGTCCTTTCCAGCGGGATGATGACCGAGAAAACGCTTTCCAATCAGCTCGCTGCGCGATTTTTGGAAAATCGGCAGCAGTCCATCTTCTTTGTCGGTTACGCTGATCCGGATTCACCGGCCGGAAAAATCAAGGCAGCGCAACCGGGCGACTTCATTCCGCTCGTTAGCGATGGTCCGCCTCGAAAGATGCTCTGTCGAGTGCGCGAGTTCGACTTTAGTGCTCATGCCGAAAGGAGCTCAATTCTGGCGTACATCCGACAGACCGAACCCAAAAACCTTTTTTTGGTTCACGGGGACGGTCCTTCGTTGGCCTGGTTCAGCAACGAATGCCGCCGCCATCTCGAAAAAACAGCGGTGGTAGTGCCGCTGCCGGGTGAATCTTACGAAGTAAACTAAGACGAGGCCGGATCACTTCGTGACTACGGCAGGCGGACGTGGTGTCCACTGGAGCCACCGAGCTTCTGCCGGGTCGAGTCTTCTACTCTGCTTCTGCCTGCTTCGTTCCGGGAGAATTTTCATCTCCCCGCAACTCTCCTGACATAGGGTTGTCATTGCCTCCGTTTAACCTGCCTTCACCGACGGCGCCTGGTCGCCGGCGGCTACCAGGATATGACGATGCAAAAGACTCACTCTATTCAGAAGACGGCACGATCGAGCACTTGGCCGGAGCTGGTGCAAGACAGCAGATTTCAGACTGACTATCCTGTCCCGGGCGAACCAGTCATCCTGCCTTGGCTCAGCACGGCGCCCGTTTCGCCAGCCGAATCGGCGCGGATTGCGGAGGAAATCGGCCGGCTGCGAGCCGCCGCCCTGCGGGAACGCGGGTTAATCAAATCGGACTTTTGGGAAATCTGTTCCTTTTCGATTTTGGCGGTAGCCGCATTCTGCGCCTTGGTGCTTTGCTCGCTGCCAGAGCCGAAGCTTTCAAGAACCGAGGCGACCCCTTCGATCCGAGTCCGGACGCCGATCCGGATCGTGACCGCGCCGGAAAAAGTCGTCGGAAGCGTGCCGTGAAGGTGGCCGCCGCCCAATTCGGGCAGGACGAGCGTTCGCACGGGCGCTCGAATGTGCTTACCCTCATCTGTCGTGAATCGAATCGACCGGCTCGTGGCTATCTTGATCCATCTGCAGGGTCGCCGGGTAACGCGCGCCGAGGAAATCGCCGAGGAGTTCGGGGTCAGTCTTCGGACCGTCTACCGGGATATCGCTGCCTTGGGCGAAGCCGGGGTACCGATTCAAGGTGAGGCCGGGGTCGGATATACCATTGTCGCCGGCTACCATTTGCCACCCGTGCAATTTACGAAAGAAGAGGCTACCGCCCTGATCACTGCTAGTCTTTTACTTGGCCGGTTCACGGATCGCTCGCTGCTTCCCGCCATGAGTTCGGCCTTGGCCAAAATTCGTGCGGTTTTGCCTCCAGACCAAAAGGATCACGTTGGCCGCCTGGAACTTCGCATGGTCTTACCAGATCTGGCCGCCGCGAATCAGACCGCTCATCTGGCGGCGCTCCAACAAGCGATCGCCGACCGCTTGGCTCTTCGGATTTCGTACCGCGTCTCGGGAGCACTTCGTGCGGCTCCACGCGACGTTGAGCCTCTTGGGCTCGCTTACTACGACGAACGCTGGCACCTGATTGCCTGGTGCAGGCTGAGACAAGATTACCGGGACTTTCGGACCGATCGGATGGAAAAGGTCGTATCGCTCCGCGAAACGTTCGTTCCACGAGATGACGCGACGCTTGACCAGATCCTGGCTCGTTCCTGGGATAATTCGACTCAGCAGCTCCGGGGCGCGGTAGAACTGGATGCGGTCGCGGCGGAAAAGTTCCGTAAAGAAGCAACCTGCAAGATCCTGGCTGAAAAGCGATCGGCGGATCGAGTCAATTTCACGATCGAAGGCGGCAAATGGGAGTGGTATCTCGAATGGATGATTTCGTTCGGTGACCGGCTGACCATTTTGGATCCGCCCGAGCTCCGGGAACGCTTGCGGCAGTTGGCTGAAACGACAGCCGCCCATCACCGTGTAATATCTGGCGAGAGTTCGGTTTGATACCGGGTCTTTTCGCGTACTTTCCACTCGGCCGAGCCCCCGTGGCTACGAGGGAATGGTCACTT
>JAVHMZ010084001.1:0-10617 GCA_034782995.1 Amazona versicolor | reverse complement strand
TTACTTTCACCGGCGTAGCGGCTGCAGCAAACTCAACCTTCGCGCCCGGCAGAGCGGCACGCAAAGTTTCGACACCGTTCGGAGTAATGCGGCTATAACGAAGATCCAAAGCGACAAGCGCCTTCAGCGGCTGCAGCTTCGCTATACCGGCGTTAGTGACCCTGGTTCTATAAAGATTCAGCACCTCCATGTGACTCATCCCGCCGATCACGTTCATCACCACCGAGACGCCCGCAAATGTTTCGACGTTGACGGGAACATCGGTCAGCGAAACACCCGGAACGAATCTCGATGACCGGCTCCGAACGGTGCCGGGGTTCAGCCTTTTTCGGCGAACGTCGAGCGAAGTGGCGAACCCGACTACGCAAGGGATTTCGCTGCGCGGTATCGGATCGAGCGGCGCATCGCGAACGCTGGTGCTTTTCGATGGCGTTCCGTTTAACGATCCGTTCGGCGGGTGGGTGTATTGGACGCGTTTCACGCCTGAAGATTTGTCGCGGGTGGAGGTGTCGCGCGGCGGCTCGACAAGTGTGTTCGGGAATCTCGCGATGGGTGGAGCAATCAACATATTTCCGGTCGAACCGGTTCGTCGTCATGTGTCTGCGGGGGCCGAAGGCGGCACGCAGAATACGTGGGATGCTTTTGCGGACTATACGGAAACGTTTCGAAATTTCGCGGTGACGGCAGGCGGACGCGGATACACCACGGATGGCTTTTATGTTGTTCCGGGAACTGTGCGGGGTGCGGTGGACCGGCGCGCTAATGTGCGGTTTGTGAACGATGAAGTGCGGCTTGATTGGTCCAGCGGCTCGCAGCGATTGTATGCGTGGGTGAACTCAATCATCGAAGAACGGAACAACGGCACGGAGCTCACGCATAACTCGACAGCCGTGGGGACAGGGTCGCTACGCTACGTGTATGGGGGCGCGCGCGACGGGTTTGCGGCGACCGCATTTGGAACGACAGGCCAGTTCCACAGCACGTATTCTTCGGTAACGGCAAACCGTAACGGCGAGAGCCTGGTTTCAACGCAACACGTTCCGGAAAGCGCGCTGGGCGGATCAGCGATCTACACGCATGCGGCGTCGCGTTTTGGCTTGACGGTGGGATCGGATGCGGAACAGGATCGCGGCTTCAGTACGGACCGTTTTTCGCCGACCTTCGTGCGGATCGGCGGCGGTTCTATCGTGGAACACGGGGAGTTTGCGCAAGCCAATCTGAATACGGGACCGGTGCGGTTGTTTCTGGGCGCGCGGCATCAGTATACGGGGCAGCAGGATCACCAGTTCTTCAACCCGAGCGGCGGATTCACTGTTGGAGAAGGGCGCTGGCGCGCGCGAGGCAGCGTCTATCGGGCGTTCCGATCGCCGACGCTGAATGAGCTTTACCGTCAGTTTCGCGTAGGAAATACGACGACGCTGGCGAATCCGCAGCTACAACCCGAAACCGTGTTTGGCGCCGAGGTCGGTGCGGACTATATCACTGAGCGAGGCGCAATCCGGGTCACCGCCTTCCGCAACGACCTTCATCAGCTCATTACCAACGTGACATTAAGCAGCAGCAAAAGTGCCATCACCCGGCAGCGGGAGAATGCGGGAAACGCGTTGGGACGTGGGATCGAGATCAGTGCGAATCGCCGTTGGCGAAATTTCGTCGGCGAAGCGGGATACCTGTTTGCCGATTCGCGATATAACACCGGGCTGCGGGTTCCGCAGGTGCCGCGCAGCCAGGGGTCGGCCAAGCTGACGTGGTCTCATTCGCGCACGTTGGCTCTAGCCGCGGTGCGGAGTTCGTCTTCACAGTTTGACGATGACCAAAATGCATTTCTGTTGCCTGGGTTTGCCGTGATGCAGTTGATGGTGAGGCAGCAGTTGGTGCCGACGCTTTCGGCGTCGCTCGAGATCACGAACCTGCTTGACCGGACTTTCTATACCGGCTACACGCCGACGCCGACGATTGGGGATCCACGCATTGTGCGGGCGGGACTGCTTTGGAAGTTGCACTAGTTGTTACGATGAGCTTTGACTTCCGCGATTCCCGATGTGCTCAGCCGAATTGTCGAACGGAAGCGGGCGGAGCTGCGCGAACGGCCTCTGCCGATTGCGGATCTTGAACGGGATGCCGAGCGATCGGTGGTGCATCGGCGGCCTTTCGCGGGCGCGCTGCGGAAATCGAAACCGGCGATCATTGCGGAGATCAAGCAAGCCTCGCCCAGCAGAGGTTTGCTCACGGCCGACTATCAGCCGGATCGTATCGCGCTCGCTTACGAAGACGGCGGCGCGGCGGCGCTCTCTGTTCTGACCGATCGCGTATTTTTCCAAGGTGATTTAAAGCACTTGCGTGAGGCTCGTGAGGCTGTGCGGGTGCCGGTGCTTCGAAAAGATTTCACGATCAACAAGGGACAGATTATCGAAGCGGCGGCGCATGGAGCTGACGCGATTCTGTTAATTGTGGCGATCTTGAGCGACGACGAACTGCGAATTTTTCGCGAATTTGCTGCTCAGTTCCTCCTGGCGGCGCTGGTGGAAGTACATGACGAACGGGAACTCGAACGCGCGTTAGATTCGGGCGCCGCGATCATCGGCGTGAACAATCGCGATCTTCGAACATTTGAAGTCAAGGTGGAAACATCGCTAGCGCTCGCGCCAAGGTTTCACGGCAATCCCATTCGCGTCAGTGAGAGCGGAATCCAAACCGCGGAACAGGTGCGGCGTTTGTCGGATGCGGGCTTCGATGCATTCCTGGTTGGCGAGCACCTGATGAAGTCGGGTGATCCCTCGGGCGCTTTGCGGGAGCTTCGATGTTTGTAAAAGTCTGCGGGATTACGAACTGGGAAGATGCGCAGGCGGCAATTGAGGACGGCGCGCGAGCGCTGGGATTCAACTTCTATCCGGGAAGTCCGCGGTTTATCGAGCCGGCATCGTTGTTGTCCTGGATCCACAAGATTCCGTCGGATGTGTGGCGAGTGGGAGTGTTCGTGAACCGGCCCGCCGATGACGTGGAGCGGGTGTACGAACGGTTGACACTCGATGTCGCACAGCTGCACGGGTCGGAGGAAGCGAGTGACGTTCCACACGGCATACGCGTTTGGAAAGCATTTCGTGTCGGAACCGCGCTCAATCCATCGATCAACGAATTTCCGGCAGAGGCAGTGCTGCTCGATGGGCTAGCTTCCGGCCGAACGTTTGCGTGGAGCATTGCCCGGAAGGTTACCAGACCTCTGATCGTCGCCGGCGGACTACATGAAGGCAACGTGCTCGCAGCGATTGAAGAAACGCAGCCGTGGGGCGTGGACGTTTGCTCCTCCATCGAAATTTCACCCGGAAAGAAGGACCAAGCGCGCATGGCGCGTTTTCTGAAAGCATGCCAGCCTCAACTGTCGACCCTAAGCTGATTTCCGAACCCGACGCGGGCGGACATTTCGGTTCGTTCGGCGGCCGCTACGTTCCGGAAGTGTTGATGTCTCCGCTTGAAGAGCTGGAGCAGACATACCTCGAAGCACGCAAAGATCCCGAGTTCCAGAAAGAACTCGATCATCTGTTGCGGACGTATGCCGGACGGCCCACGCCGTTGTACTTCGCGAGACGATTGGCGGAGCAACTCGGCGGCGCGCGCATTTATCTGAAGCGCGAAGACCTGCTGCATACTGGTGCACATAAAATTAACAACTGTCTGGGGCAGGCGCTGTTGGTGAAGCGCATGGGCAAGACGCGCGTGATTGCGGAAACGGGCGCGGGCCAACACGGCGTTGCGACGGCGACTGTGTGTGCGCTCTTCGGGTTTGATTGCACCGTCTACATGGGCGAAGAAGACATGCGGCGGCAGAAGCTGAATGTGTTTCGCATGCGGCTGCTCGGGGCCAAAGTTGTGGGCGTGTCGACGGGTAGCAAGACGTTGAAGGATGCGATAAGCGAAGCGATGCGCGACTGGGTGACCAACATTGCGACGACGCATTACCTGCTGGGGTCGGCGTTAGGATCGCATCCGTATCCTCTCATGGTGCGCGACTTTCATCGTGTGATTGGTGTCGAAGCGCGGGAGCAGATTCAAGCTGCGGAAGGCCGGTTGCCTGATGCGGTGTTTGCGTGCGTGGGCGGCGGAAGCAACGCGATCGGCATATTCCATCCGTTTGTTGGAGACGTGGGCGTGAAGCTGATCGGCGTGGAAGCCGGTGGAAAAGGAGCTGAGCTTGGACTGCACGCGGCGCGCTTCAGCGGTGGTTCACCAGGCGTGCTTCATGGGGCCAAGAGTTATCTTCTTCAGGACGAACATGGGCAGGTGTCGTTGACGCACTCGGTTTCCGCGGGTCTCGACTATGCGCTGGTCGGGCCGGAACATGCGCGGCTGCACGAAGAGAAACGCGCCGAGTACGTTTCGGCAACAGATGCGCAGGCGCTCGAAGCCGCTGTGCGATTGTGCAGGACGGAAGGAATCATTCCCGCGCTCGAAAGCTCTCATGCGGTTGCGGAGGCGATCCGCCGCGCGCCCGCGGAGCGCGATGCGGTGTTTGTTGTGAACCTTTCCGGCCGCGGCGATAAGGATATCGACATCTACCGTGAGAACTTGCCGGCGATGGACGACGGCGGGCAGTGACGCGGATCGCCGAAGTCTTTCATCGAAATCCGCATGTTCTGATCGCGTATATTACGGCGGGCGATCCGCATCCCGATCGCACTGCGGATCTCGTTCATGCGCTTGTTCGCGGGGGCGCCGATCTGATTGAGTTGGGTGTTCCGTTCTCTGATCCGGTGGCCGATGGGCCGGTGATCCAGCGTGCGGGATACCGCGCGATTCAGCAAGGCACGACTCCGGCGCGCGTTTTGGAAATCGCGCGCGAGATCCGCGCCAAGTCTGAAGTGCCGCTGCTCCTGTTCACGTATTTGAATCCGGTGGAGCGCTACGGTGTGCAGCGGATGGCGCGCGACGCGAAAGCTGCAGGGGTCGACGGATGCTTGTTAACTGACGCAAGTGTCGAGGAAGCGTCCGAGTATGTTCGCGATATGCGCGAGCACGGGCTCGACACGGTGTTTCTGGGAGCGCCCACAAGTTCCGATCGCCGTCTGAAATTGATTGCGGAATATTCGAGCGGCTTCATATATCTTGTAAGCAGAACCGGCGTCACGGGCGAGCAGAGTTCCGTGTCGCGTTCCGTCGCTCCGTTGGTCGAGAAGGTGCGGGCGATCTCGGATCTGCCGGTCGCTGTGGGCTTTGGTGTCTCGAAGCCGGAGCATGTGGCGGAGATCGGACGCGTGGCGCAAGGCGTGGTGGTGGGAAGCGCAATCATGAGCCTGATTGAGAAGCATCGCGAGTACGCGGATCTGGAGCAGCGGCTCGAACAGTTCGCGCGTGAACTGAAAAGCGGTTTCGACCAATGACGACGGAAGCCGCTCAGGAGGCGCTCGAAGCATGCCGCGAGAAGATCGACGATGTCGACCGGCGCATTCTTCTGCTTCTGAACGAACGCACGGAGATCGTGGAATCGATCGGCAAGATCAAAGCCGCCGCGGCTCTGCCGATCTATGAGCCGCGCCGCGAGGATGCGGTGTTTCAAAATGTCGCCGAGCACAACAAGGGGCCGTTGCCGCAGGATGCCGCCAAGCGCGTGTTCGAGCGCATCATCGATGAGATGCGCAAAGTGCAGCGGCAGCGGATGGAGTCGTAATGCTGATTGTGATGGAAGCTGGCGCGTCGGAGCGGCAGATCGAAGAAGTGGTGGAGCGGATGATCGCGCTGGGCTTCGATGTGCATCGATCGAGCGGAATGCGATATACGGTGCTTGGCGGCATCGGCGACACGCAAAAATTTGAGGCGGCGGAGTTTAAGGAGATGCCTGGAGTGCGGGAAGCGATACGCATCACAAGCCGCTGGAAGCTAGCTGCGCGGAGGGCGAATCCCGCGGGCACGCGCGTTCGCATCGGCAACTGGGAGATTGGCGGCATTGAGCCGGCGATGCTTCCGGGCGGCGCGATGCTTCGTGATGTTTGGGAGTCGGGGCAGGTGCGCGTGCTGAGCGCGCATGCGGATGCGCTGGTAGTCCCTTCGCCTGCGATGGAGAATGAAGCGCTCTTGAGGGAACTCGGGCGAGCGGCGATACCTGTGATTCTGAAGCGCGGCGGAAGCGCGGATCTGGATAGTTGGCTTACCGCGGCAGACTTGATACTGCAATCGGGTAATGGCGATGTGGTGCTTTGCGAAAGCGGCATTCGGACCGCGGCTGGGCGCGTGCTTGACCTCGGTCTGCTTGCCGAGCTGCGCGAAGCGACGCATCTTCCGGTGATTGCATCGCCGGGGGATGTTAGCCGGAAAGCGGACGTGGTGCAGGCATTGAATCGCGCTGCGATTGCGGCCGGCGCGCACGGGATTTTGGACGCGTGAACAGCGTCGCGATTGTCGGCGTTGGGCTGATTGGCGGGTCTTTCGGGCTGGCGTTGAGGGAAGCGGGTTTCGAAGGTTCGATCACCGGAGTTAGTTCGCCGAGGAGTGTTGAGAGTGCGATCGCGCGTGGAGCGATCAATCGCGGCGCATCGTTGGAAGAAGCGGTTGCGCAAGCCGACTTGATCTATCTCGCGGTGCCGGTCGGTGGAATACTTTCGGCTCTCCGTAAGTTGGATCCGCTGGTGCGACCAGAAGCTTTGGTGACAGATGCGGGAAGCACCAAGCATATGATCGTCGAGACCGCGCGCAAGCATCTGCGGCGCTGCGCGTTTTTGGGCGGACATCCGATGGCAGGCAAGGAATCTCGCGGCGTGGAGAACGCGGAAGCGGGGTTGTTTCGCGATCGTCCGTACTTGCTGACGCCGGGCGCGCACGATGAGTTGGAGCGCGGCGTGGCTCCGGTGTTTCGCGAATGGCTCGGGCGCATTGGAGCACGTGAAGTGATCGCCGGCGCGCAGGAACATGACGAACTCGTCGCGTTGAGTTCGCATCTTCCGCAGCTTGCTTCGACGGCGCTTGCCTCGCTGCTGTCTGAAGAGCTGGCTGAGGGTCCGGTGTTGGCAGGGCCGGGGTTGATTGGCGCGACGCGGCTTGCGTTAAGTGCTTACGACATCTGGCGCGACATTTTGGCCACCAACGCGCAGCCGATTTCGGACGCTTTGACGGCGTATATTCAACGGCTGGAACTGCTCCGCGAAAATCTGCGGACGCGGGTTGCGCAGGCAGAGTTCGATCGCGCCGCGGCGTTCGCTCGCAATTTACGAAACGCTTCCCGTTCGAGCTTGCAGGAATAGCTGATAAACGATCCAGAAGCTGTAGGCCGTCAGCAGCACGCTGAAGAACGCGGCCGCTTGCCAGAAGCGTTCCGCGAATCGGCTGGCATGGATGGGCGTGCCTGCGATGTAGGCGACGGCGATTCCGGCGGCGAGGCCACCGAGATGGGCGAAGTTGTCGACGCGAAATCCGGGAATGAGCCCCAACGCAATTCCATAGATGGCCCACTTCAGATAGAAGGATCGGATCTGGCGGCCCACTTCGGTGCGGTTTCGTAAGCCGAAGCCAATCATCGCGCCGATCAATCCGAAAAGTCCTGCGGATGCTCCCACCGACGGATTCGAACTCAGGTACGAGCTGAGAAGAAATCCGAAAACAGTTCCCGAGAAGTAGATCACAAGAAAGCGCGCGGTGCCGAAGGTGCGCTCCACTTCCACGCCGAGATCGTAGAGCACCCACATGTTCATCGCGATGTGCAGCATGCCGCCGTGAAGAAAACCGGCGGTGATGAGGCGCCACCATTGATGGCCGATCAGGATAGCGGCGCTATTTTTCTCAGCTAGATTGAAGAGCTGTCTGCCGCTCCAGCCGGTGTACATGGTGGCAAGGTAGAGGCTGAAGTTGAGCAGCAGAATGAGAACTGTGGTAAATCGGGCTGCGGGAATCAAGCCGCCGATGGCGGGCGGGTTCCGCAGGTCGACCGCTTTCACGCCAACGGGTTGGTCGCAGTAGGGGCAAACGCGGTCACTGGTTGTGATGAACGCCCGGCAGTTCGGGCACATTCTTCGTTTATCTGGCACTTTGATTTTAGAGGGCTGGGGCGGCCGGGGTTCCTGTTCGAGAGCGCGTGAGCTTCTCATGCTCACGGGCGAATTTGCGCCGGTCCGTGCGCCGAATGAGCAGCGTTCCAGCTGCGATCAATCCGAGCGCGAGTTTGAGCAGCTCAAGGGCCGAATAGATCGAATGCATTTTCCAGAAGAAGCCTTGGTTCGCGCCTGGAGTGTCGGGATAATCCAAGAGCCGGCCGAGATGTGTGATCTCAGGAGTCAGAAAGAATCGATCGACGGCGACGACGCCGAGCATTAGAATCGTCAGGAATAGAGCGGCTTTGGGCGCGTCGCCTTGACCGAAGACAAAGACGAGCAGCAATATGACGCCGAGCACGAGTTGCGTGATCTCCCAGTTTTCGAAGAGAGCGCGATTCACTTCTCCGGCGTGGTGACGCAGAAAGAGACGCGCTTCGGCTTTGCCGCCCATCGCGCTGATCTGCCCCGCGGACTGAGCTGTGGGCGCGTTGAGGAACTGATCGACAGCACGGAAGTTGGTGATGGCGACGGCGTCCATCCCGATGCTGGCAGCAAGCCACGCACCGAGCAACAGGGCTGCGAGACGGCGAAAATGCATGCGTGAAATATCTGTCTTTAGTATGCCAGCCAAAGCGAAACACCTTACACTGACTCCATGCCGATTCTGATCGATCGCCGCCGTTTTCTCGGGAGCGCCGCGGGGGCTGCGTTGCTTGCCACTCGAAAGCTTTCCGGGCAAGCTGTAGCCGCGGGTTCTGTTCGCTGGGCACTGTTATCCGACACTCATATCGCGGCCGATGCTAATGATACGAATCGCGGCTTCAGACCGTTCGACAATTTGCAGCGAGCGGTGAAGCAGGTGACTGCCGCCCCCTTTGACTGTTATCTAGTGAATGGCGATTTGGCGCGGCGCTTCGGTTACGAAGGTGATTACCGCCGGTTCGCCGAGTTGACGGGTGCGCTTGCGGAGCGTTCGCCGCTGGCGTTGTCACTGGGGAATCATGACGATCGCACGCGGGCGATTGCCGCGTTTCCGGCGAGTTTAGGCGTCAAAGAGCCTGTGCAGGCGAAGTGGGTGTCCGTGATCGAGACGGGCCCGCTTCGGATGATTCTGTTGGACTCGCTCTATGAAACGAATGTGTCGGCGGGCCTGCTCGGCAAAGCGCAGCGCGATTGGCTGGATGGATATCTGCAGGCGCATACGGATCGGCCCACAGTGGTGTTCGTTCACCATACGCTTGACGACGCGGATGGTTCGATGCTCGATTCGGATCGCTTCCTGCGAATCGTGACGCCTTACAAGCATGTGAAGGCGGTTCTTTACGGGCACTCGCACGCATACAAGTACGATGTGCGCGAGGGAATGCATCTGGTCAACTTGCCCGCCGTTGGATACAACTTCGTGGACACTGAACCAGTGGGTTGGGTGGAATCCGAACTCGACGCCAAAGGGGCGCGGCTCACGTTACACGCGTTCGCGGGCAACCGCGCGCTGGATGGGCAAACACGCAAGCTCGAGTGGCGTTAAACAGTTTGCGCGGGAGCGCCGGTGACTAGGATCGTGACCGCTTTCGATCCTAGATATTGGTGCTTCGCGGTGAGCCGGATCGTGCCGCTCGATTGTTTGGTTTTGATCCAGATGGCGCCGGCGCCGCCCACAAGCCCGAACGGATTTTCCCCGATGATTTCGCCCGGTCCGTCAATTGAGAGCGTGAGCGATCCGCTGGCGAACTGCTGCGTGTTGCCGTAATCGTCGGCAATGCGCAGAAGGACGCGGGTGACGTCGACGCCGTCGCCCACGAGCGCTGTGTCGTCGGGCTCGATGATGACTTGCGCATCCGTGCCCTTGCCTGACCACGCGCGCGAGATCACTTTGCGGTCGCCGATGTAGCCGTCAATCTGCAGATCGCCCCACGGGTTCAGCGGAAGATCGTTCAACTTCAGGCAGAACGGTGGATAGCGAAGATGGGCGAACTGTTTGCGATCGGGGTTAGCTTCGCCCTTCAGATCGCCGTTGATGTAGAACTTCAGGTGGTCGCAGTTGGAACAGACCGGCACGATTCCAGGACCGCCCGCTTCCGAGTGATCACCAGACGACCAGTTAAAGGCGGGCTCGAGAACAGTTTCTTTCGCGGGATCGCATTGCGACTTGTAAAATCCGGCGGCTGCTTTAGGAATGCGGAAAATGTCGAACACGCCGTGGTAGCAGATGTGATCGCCGGAGCCGAAGTTCGCGTGAGTGTTGTAGTCGAAGGCGCACCATCCGATGCCGCCCGCGTATTGATCGTCCGACGCAAGCTGATCATGGATGCGAGCGTGACGCATGGTGTGCTCGGCGACGCGCTCCACTTGATCGAAGCGCTTGGTCGAGTACGTGTGACCGACGAATTCGGTGTTGAGATACGCGGGATGATTTGGCGGCTTCAACGGGAAGCCGAAATCATTCATCGTGAAGACGTCTTCGAGGAAATCCGATTTGTAGAGATAGCGGATGCCGCCGGTTGGCCGGGAAGGATCAAGATCGTGGGCGACTTTGTTGGTGCGAACGTAGAACGCGTGATTGTCCTGGGATTCGTTGATGCGAACGCCCCACAAGATGATC
>JAVHMZ010083896.1:0-10623 GCA_034782995.1 Amazona versicolor | reverse complement strand
AATGCAGACAACTTGGCCAGTGATCCGTATGACGAAGCTGAGGGCGTACCTAGAAAGACCGAAGCGCAAGACGACGCCGAACACGGTCGTGGATCGAGCGGACAGGCAAGTAAGTCTGCCGCGCAACTGGAGCGCGAGCGAGCGGTATCAGAAGCACAGCATCGTCGGCAGAATGACCTCGATGCCTCCGCTTCGTCGGTGGATTTCAGCGACTATTTTGAGAAAGAGAAAGCCCCTGCAGCCAAAACCGAGGTAGCCGGCCCTACTCCAACTGTGGAATCCGACGCGGCAGCACTGCAAGCAAAAGCGGCAGCAGTAGAAGCGCAAACGAATACGGCAGCAAAGCGTCACACCCCGCTCACCGATCCGGAAGCGGACGAAACATCTGCAGAGAAGCCGGCTTCCCTGCGCCAGGCGCATGATCCAAAAGAAGATTATGCTTTCGATTCGTTTTCGGGCAAATTGTATCGGCTCATGGAAGACACGATCCTTGAAACCGTTCTAGTGAACCGGCTGAACGGCGCGAGCATCGGCCCGGTGATTTGCATGGTGACCGAACACGTCTACTCGGAATCCGGCCGCCTGCTGATTCCGAAAGGAACTCGTCTACTCGGCAGCGTGGCTTCGGTGGGCAATGTGAATCAAGAGCGGCTGTTTGTGGCGTTTCATCGCATGATCATGCCGGATGGCTACAGCGTGAGCCTGGATAAGTTCCAAGGGCTAGATGTTGTGGGCCAGACCGGCTTACGGGACTTGGTTAACCATCATTACCTGCAGATCTTCGGCGCTTCGCTGGCATTGGCTGCAGTTTCGGCAACCACGCAAATCAACACCACGGGCGGTGCCTACGGCAGCTATGACTGGGGCGTCTCAATGCGCGTCGGCGCGTCGCAACAACTCGGCCAGAGTGCGCAGCGCGTGATGGAACGCTTCCTAAATATCCTTCCCACGTTCACGATTCGTGAACGGGCACGAGTAAAAATCATGCTCTCGGCCGACTTGCTGTTACCCGATCTCAAGAATCACACGATGGACCCGGACTTATAAATCTATGCAGCCACAACGAACCGAACAACAAGAAATCATCGATCAGCTTCAGCTGCTCAACGCGCAGCTCAATCCCATGAGGGTCATTCTTCCGCTGAGCTTTTGGGTGACCGCCCTCTTGGCAGTATTTGTCGGTATCCCCAGTTTCTTCCTGCTGCTGGCGAGCGGCGGCTTTGACAAGCCGGTGCCCCCACCGGCTTCGATTCACAAACACGTTGCGAAAGGAGTTCATTTACGTGCAACGCACAACTAGAAAATGGCTGATAGCCTCACCCGCTGTGGTCTTGAGCATCGGCCTTTTAATAACCCCAAGATCGGCATATGCCCTTTTCGGCGACATTGTCTTCGATCCGTCCAGCTACGCCACGCTGGGGCATATCTGGTCTCAGGACATCTCTACCGGCGCGAAGATTGTCGAGACCTACAACCAAACCGTCAAGATCGTCACAAACGGTTTGCAGCTGTATTCGCTAGCCATGCAGATGGCGCAGCGGGTGCAAAACAAAAACGTTTGGAGGATCGCCGCATTTGCGGTAGGCAATGAATATACTCAACGGCACTACAACGCGACTGTCAACTTCAATGCCGTGATGAACGGCGATGCTCTGCACGCGGGGCGCGCCTGGCATGATTCGACTCTTGATGGTGGCGATGCGGGCTATCTGGGAACGGCAACCGCCGTCAATAGTCGCAGAATGGCCGAGTTCGCCACGCTGCAGCTGCTCGACCAAACTTCGCAGCGCTGTGCGCAAATCCTAGCGAACTACAAACAAACGCAGAATCAAAACCAGAACGCGGAAGACAACTTGGCGGCAGACACCTTCGATAAGTCGGACGCCAAGAACAGCATGGTAGCGGTGCTCAACGTTCTCTCAGGTGGGCGCATTCACTTACAGACCCAGGAAAGAGCAAACGGCAATTTACAGGCCTGCCTAGCAGAACAGAACACCCTACAGGCGAAAGTACAGCGCGATCGGCTGGCCGATGAACAGCGTTGGTACTCGGATATTTCCAGTGCGCGAGCAAAGACGCCGGCCTTGCTCGACCCAGAAGCTACTGCTTTCACCATGAATCACTATTTGGAGCCTTAACCATGAACGCAATTCAAATCAAACTTCTCGCCGCAATTCTCGGTGTCCTAACCGTTATCGCTGGCTTATTGATTCGCGGCGGTCGTCCGGCTGCCGCGCCTGTGACGCCGACCAGCACAGCGGCAACTGTTAACAATCCCCCGGCGTATGTCTTGACGGATCAGGACCGCGCGATGCAAAAGACCTTCGAGAAGAAGCTGCAACCCAGCAACAAACGCTACTTGGTGCCCTGATGAAAAAGCTGCTCCTCCTGTTGGCTGCGTTTGCCCCGGCGTCCTTTGCCGGCTCGATTCCGCTCCCGCCTGATGTTGATAGCGCCATAGCAAGCACGGTCAACTTCGAGGGCAGTATTACTGCAGGCATTACCGATCTGGTGACCGCTGTAGCCCCGTCTATGATGACCGTTGGCTGGACGTTTTTGGGGCTCTTCGGCGCATATGCTTTGCTGCAAGTGCTGTTACAAAGCACATTGCGGCAACTCGCCGCCCATCATTACAACCCGCTCGCTACTACGGTGGCATATGTGGCGATCCTCTTTCGAATCGTCATTGCAGCCACCATGCTTAGCTTCTACATGGTTCCGTTGCCCGGCGTCACCTTTAACTTTCATCAGTTGTTCCCTTATCTGAACAACGTTCTTTCAAACGCGATTACGACCGACCTGGTGAAGGAAGTACTGGGCCACTTTAACGATGCGGTTCACTATCTGCCACCGGTAGGCATGTTCGAAGTCCTGCCTGGCCTGATCACGCTGGGCATTCTCATTCTGATCGCGGCGGCCCAACTCGGCATGACGGTCATCACTGCCGGATCTTACGCCATCATAGGCGTGCTCACCATCTGCGGCCCGTTGCTGATTCCCTTCTACGTTCTGCCAGGGCAAGATAAGCGGTTCTGGAGCTGGTTCGACAACATGCTCGTGTACTCGATGTACGGCTTTGTCGGATCAGCATTCATCTACGTGTTCTGCCACGTCTTTTTAGATTTCTTCGGCAATGTTCACGGGTATGGCGTGGGCCAGTGGATCGTTATGTTTCCCACGCTGGCACTGATCACTGCCGTGTTCCTGTGGGCCATGTTTCAAGTGCCGACAATCAGCCATTTAGTGTTCGGCGGCTATGGAAGTGTTGCCCAAGGCTTCAGTAACACGCTCCAGCAGGTCGCCGTCGGTGCGGTTCTGAAAGCCATTCGGTAGGTCACTGATGGAATCCACACTCGTTCCTAATGAACAACTGCAAACAGAAGCGCTGCCGATCATCCGGCAAGACGAAGTAGCAGAAGAGGTGTTCGCAGCGCGCCGCTATGCCAAGCGAGTCACGCGAACCGTGGTGACCAGCCAAAGCGTGGCGATCGTACTTTTGTCGCTAGGCGTTTTCGGGCTCGCGTCTCGACCAGCGAAACGCATTTACGTGAAGATCGATGCGCTCGGTCGCGCCACACCGCTGAAGTACACCGACATGGAGCACTATACGCCGGATGCGGCAATCGCGAAGACTTACCTCAGCGACTGGGCCAAATTCCGTTATGGGCGGTTACGCGCCACGGTGCTCAAGAGCTTCCCTGAAAATTATCTGTTCCTAGATAAGAAATACGGCCAGGAGATTCAGGCGCGAGATCAGCGACAGAACGTGGTCGCTAACATCCTAGCTGGTCATGAGCCAGAGAACGATGTCACGATCCTTAGTACGAATCTGACCTCATTCGGCAAGCAGAGCCTCGGGTCCTCGGTGGTGGCGGCTGGTACCGCCGACATCGCGTTACGCAAGACATTTGCCAAGAACGGCGACAGTCATTCGCAAACGTGGATCATTGCGGTTCGCTTCTTTCTAAATCCCGATCAGGTCGACGAGCAGAGCGCAGACCACCCTGACTATCAAACGATCAACCCGCTAGGGCTGACCATCGTCGAGTTTATCGAAAACCGCGCGACGGTGGAAGCACAATGAGCAACCCGACACAGGAACTGATCCTTCCGTTCTTTCGTTCGATGGGATTGGACAGCTATTTGCTTGATCCCGAAGTTTCTGAGCTGATGATTACCAACGGCCTGGTGTTTGTCGATCGGAACGGAAAGTTGCTAGAGGTCGAAGGCGTTTGCATAGACGAACGCAAACTGCGTGCAGGAGTGGAGGTAATCGGCCAGAGCATTGGCGATCAGATAGACGACTATCAGAAGCCCTGGCTGGATTCACGTTTGCCCGATGGCTCTCGCGTGGCAGCGATTTACCCGCCAATATCGCCGGAAGGCGTGGTTCTGACGATTCGCAAGTTTCTGCGGCACTTCAGCACGGAAGAGTTACAGGAACGTGGGGCGCTCACCGTCGAAATCTTGGCTCTGATCGTGAACGCCGTGGAAGCGCGCAAGAACATCCTGTTCTGTGGCGGCACTTCCACCGGCAAGACCACCATGACGAACGCGTTAGTTCGTCATATCCCGATGCACGAGCGAATCGTGGTCATTGAAAAGCCAGTCGAAATGAAGCTGCAGCACCGGAATGTCGTGCGGCTGGAAGCGTACCCGCGAGTAAGCGATCGGCCCGAGGCGACTGTCTCCCAGATGCTCTCTTTAACGCTGAGACATCGGCCTGACCGGATCATTGTCGGCGAAGTCAAGGACTCTGAAGCAGCGTACGGGCTGCTCCAGGCCATGAACACCGGCCACGACGGCACAATCTCCACGATTCACAGCAACACGGCCGTATCAGCGTTGAATCGTTTGGCCAGTCTGGCGATGCCTGGCTTTGGTTCCCTTGACTTGGCGAGGCAAGAAACCGCGATGGCCATAGACATGGTGGTCGAGGTCAAGCGCGATCGCGAAGGATGGCGAGGTGTGAATGCGGTTTTGACAGTAGGCGACTACGACGACCGTGGCCGCAAATTTGAGACGCAGGAAGTGTATCGCCGCTTGGCGGCGTAAAGGAAGGGCATGAGCAAAAGAAGCAAACACGATCCGTTTCCGATTGGAATCGAGATTCGTCCAAATACTCCGCCTGAGCAAAGAGAAAAGCTCGAAAGAGTCTTGCGAGAAATTATGGCCGAACAAGCCGAAGATTTACGCCGGGAACGGCAGCTGCGCCAGGAAAGAAGGAGATCACACGCCGGCAACTCGACCTTCGGACGGTAAGAAGCTAACCGGCAAGTGAGTGGAAAGGAGCATACAACCTCATATGGCAACCAATCCGGATATCAGTCTAAGCACAGTTGACCGAAGCGAGCAGAAGCCCGCCTCTCAACTCAGCAATCAAGAGATTCTGGCGGAGACTCGTGGCCTGCATGCGCAGTTTCAGACACTCGCGGAACGCTACGACAAAGGCAACGTGGGGGAGCGTCAGTAGATCCGGCATGAAATGGAACCGATCGTCAATCGGGAACGCGAGTTGCGGCGAGAATTTGATGGCCGCTCAACGTTAGAAATGCAAGCCCGCGATCGCGTGCCCGAGCAGATGGAAGTGGGCTACAGCCGATGAAAGACAGAACACCAGATCGGATTCGGCGTGAGACGACGCCGGCGAAACACTATTGGGCCATCTATGGTTTTCTTGGCGGCCTGGTTAGCTCAGTGGTTTGGTTTAGCGGCTGGGGCTTGTTTCATCTGGAGCAAGTCAAACGTTATCCGCAATACGTCACGGTGGCCTTCCAGTCAAATGTGGGCGGCTTCTCTGTATTCGGCTCGCCCAAACGTCACCGAGGCATGAACGCGGCCCAGCTCCGCTATGCGCTACTGCGCTTCGGCAATGAAGACCACTTCTATGACCCGGAGATCATCCGGCATGGCTGGTTCCCGAAAGGTGAAAGCCCGGCGAGCTGGGTCCGTGAGAACGGCGCGGTAAAGCCTGTCTATTCGGACAGCGCAGCGCTGGTGTGGAAATGGCCGTTTACGCTTTCGCTCTTCTCCTTTCTCGGTTCGCTGATCTGGGGCATGGTGGCGGACTTCCGTTATCACGCTTCGATCACTGCGGGCGTTCCTTAGATGGCTCGGTTCTGGCGACGGTGGACGAATACGAAACAGAGGTCAAGGGCAACGGTATGGCCTACAGTGTGCGCGCCTGGAAGGACCGCTAAACGAGATGGGCAAGCAAGGTTGGACTCAGATCCGAATCCCAAAGGCAAAGGAAGCCTCGCATCAGTTCCGCATGGGCGATACGGGCACAGGCAAGACCAGCCTTACTTACCAAGACTTATTGGATGCCGAAGCTAACGGCATTTGTTGTGTCGTGAATGATGCGAAGGGCGGTGAAATCATCGCGCGATTTTACCGGCCCGAGCGTGGGGATGTAATTCTCAACCCGACCGATGCGCGTTGCGCCTATTGGAACATTTCCAGCGAGGGCTATGACCTGCCCACCTACAAAACGGTCATGACGAGTTTGTTTCCTCCACCTGTGGTGCGAGATCCTACGGCGCAGATTTTCAACGAGTGGGTCGTTAGCCTCACCGCTTACCTGCTTGATCAGTTCCGGCCGGACACCGAGACGTTTGGCGCTTGGATCGCGAATTACCCGGAGATCGAACGGCGCGTGAAGGGCACGATTCACCAATACACGCTGCCTACGAATGCGCCCGCGCAACGGGCGGGTGTTTTAGGAACCATGGCGCTGGCAGGCGATCCGCTCTGGATGATGCCCTCGATTGGCGAAGGACGACTGCCGTTCTGCATTCGCGATTGGACCCGCAGCCCCAAGGGCTGGGTCTTCATCAGTTCCGACTCGGATACCCGAGATGCTTTGAAACCGCTCATTTCCATGTGGATGGATCTTTTTATCTTGGGATTGCTGTCGAGCAACACGAAGAAGCAAACCAAACTGATCTATGACGAGCTGCACACATTGCAGACGCTCACCCGTTTGCATGACGGCATTACAATGCTGCGCTCGGCAGGGCATCAGATCATCGCTTCCATTCAGAACCAGGAACAACTGAAACATCTGTACGGTGATCAGAGCCGCACGATCTTCAGCCAGGCGTACACGAAATGGATCTTTGCCACTTCTGACGCTGATTCGGCTGATCTGCTAGAACGCATTGGCGGCAAACGTAAGCTGTTGCGGCTGGAAGTGAGCTATAGCGAGAGCAAAGACCCGCTAGAAGGAAGTCGCAAAACCTCCAGGATTACGGAAGTGACCGAGGCCGCTATCAATTCAACGCAGATCGGCGGCATGGGCGATTTGCACGCTTATCTGGTGCAACGCGGCTTCAGGAATCGGAAAGTAGTTGTGCCGGTGCAAATTCCGTTTCTACGACTGCCCGAACGCTATCCGGCTTTCATTGAGCGTAAAGTACCGAAGCGCGATTTCACACTTCCTCCGGATGCACAAAAGTTGCCAGGACCAGCTTTAGAGCTACCCTCTGAATCTCCTGCGATGGTGACGGTGGGCTTCTGATGCTTACGATCAAGGCCATGGCGGGTGGTGAAACATACGTAGCGCACCACCTTTCTAATAACGATTACTACTCGGTTGGTGAAAGCATCACCGGCCAGTGGATGGGGCGCGGCGCGGAGCTGCTCGGCCTAGCAGGCGATGTAAAGCTGCAAGACTTCGACGCCATCCGCCAAGGCAATGATCCCAAAACGGGCGAGTTCCTGCGCCAGAGGCAGAGTGCTGATCGCATCGGCAGAGACGGCGAGACGCTCGCCAATGCACGAAATCTGTATGACTTTACCGTAAGCGCTCCGAAAGCGGTTTCAGTTTTAGCGATGGAGGACCCGAGAGTCATCGTCGCTCACAGAGAAGCTGTAGACGAAATGGTCGAAGAAATGGAACGACTCGCCGGTGCCCGAGTGCGGAAGCTCGGCGCGAACGAAACGAGACAGACTTCAAATCTCGTCATCGCCCGGTATGAGCACGATACGAGCCGTGAGCTTGATCCGCAACTACACACTCACCTGGTTGGCGCAAACCTGACGTACGACGCCACGGAAGGCAAATGGAAAGCGCTGCAAGCGTCTGAGATTTACGCAGAACGCGAATATCTCACCGAGGTCTATCGAAGTAGCCTGGCTCGGAAACTGCTCAAACTCGGCTATCAAACGGAGGATCACTTCGAACGTGGCAAAGACAATGGTTTCGGCATTGCCGGGATTCAGGAATCGACTCTTGAGAAGTACAGTCAACGAAGTGCGCAACGTGATGCCGCGGTTCAGGAGTTCCTCGGAAAGAACGGGCGCTTACCGTCGAATAACGAAGTCGCTCGGCTAATTCGCGAAACACGGGCAGAGAAACTCACCGAAATCTCCACGCCCGAAGTGAAGGCGCGTCAACTCGCCCGAATGACTCCACAAGAAGCGCAAACCCTTACAGGATTGCACCAAAGAGCAATAGAACGCGGCTCGGTCCATACGGGAGTGGAAGCGAGTCCTTCACTGAATCATGCGAGAGAGCACGTCTTCGAACGCGTTTCCGTGGCGAAAGACTATGAAGTGAAAACCGAAGCGTTACGGCATGGCCGCGGCCGCCTGGAACTGTCGGAACTGAAAGCGGCGCTGTTGTCGGAAGTGTCTTCGGGTGCCATGCTCAGCGCTAAGGGCGAGGTAGCGACGCGAGAAAGCTTGCAGCGCGAACGCCACATGATCCAAACCATCAACAGGGGTATGGGAACGCACGAACGGCTCGGACGCTCCTACCAGTTCATTGCGTCAGATCGGCTAAGGCCCGAACAGAAGACCGCTGTTGAAGCCGTTCTTGATTCCAGAGACTTTGCACTTAACATTCGCGGGGCTGCCGGCACTGGGAAAACGGCCACACTGCAGGAACTGAAACGTGGACTTCATGAGGCGCGGCGGTCCACTGTGGCAGTCGCTCCCACAGCGTCAGCGGTGGAAGAATTGCAAAAAGTCGGTTTTCAGGATGCGGTAACGATCGCTCGGCTAATCGCAGATCCGTTACAACGCGAGGGACTGGCCGGCCAAGTTCTCATCGTCGATGAAGCGGGCATGGTGAGTTCCAAAGACATGGCGGCACTCATCGGGTTGGCGAAAGACAAAGGCGCACGCATCGTATTTAGCGGCGATACGGCGCAAATCAAATCCGTGTCAGAGGGCGACGCCTTGCGCGTGCTCGAACGCGAATCAAATCTGAAAAGCGTTTCGCTGCTGCAAGTGCAACGACAGAACAACGCTGAATACAAAGAAGCGGTAGAAGCATTGCGGACTCGCCCGGCAGAAGGATATGAGCGGCTCGAAAAGATGGGCTCGATTCGTGAAGTAGACTGGCATCTCAAAGGTCAGGAAGTCTCGCAAGCGTATCAGCAGGCTTCGGCGGTTCCGAACGTCAAAGGCGAGAAGCGATCGGTTTTGGTGGTAGCCGCGACTCATGACGAAATTAAGTCCGTCACGTTCGCTATTCGTGAGGACCTGAAGCGCAAAGGTGAACTAGCGCCAGGCGAAATGCTGACCCGTCATGAAGCGCTGAACTGGACCGAAGCGCAGCGAAAGCGGTTCAAGAACTACCAACCCGGCCTGGTGCTGGAATTTCACAAATCAGTTAAGGGTATTGCGGCAAAGAACGAAGCTCTGGAAGTAATTTCTGCCGACAGGTCCGGTGTCAACGCCCGCCGAGCGAACGGCAAAGAAGTTAGGATCACCGGCAAGCACGCGAACGGCTTCGGAGTGTTTGAAAAGCAGGACATCGAGGTCTCTGCTGGTGACAAACTGCTGTTGCAGACGAACTGGAAAGAGAAAGGCCTACCGTTCAAAGCAACGAACGGCGAGTTGGTCACTGTTAAGAACATAGAAGAAAGCCGAATCATCCTCGACGACGGCCGGGAACTTCCAACAAACTACAAACAGTTCACGCATGGGTATGCGGTCACCGCTCATCGCTCTCAAGGCAAGACAGTTGACTACGAAGTCATCTCAGCCGATCGCATGGCCCGGGATCTTTTTTACGTTTCGGTCACCCGAGCCCGCGAAGGTCTCACGGTCGTCACGTCCGACAGCATCGGTCTTCAGGGATCCATCGGTGTGTCTGGCGACCGCCAGTCGGCCAGCGAGTTAGCCAGGCGGGAGCCCCATGCGGTGATGTCGCCCTCGATCGCGGAAGACGATCTTTATCACGCGTACAAAGCGCAGATAGCAATTCAGCAGGAGATTTCAAAGCAGCATGTCATCAGCAACAGCCACGGAATTGGCTTCTAAGGACTGGCAGGTCACGGAGAAGTCAGAAGACAAACCAACGTCGTTAGTAGTCCAGCTGCGGCGGCGCGTCTTCATCTTTCCTTATTTCCGACTGGTTTGGTCGGAAGGCGACAACGCCCAGGTGAAAGTCGCGTTCGCCACGCACATGGTAACCATAAACGGTCACGGCTTGGCCACCCTGCTTGCCGCTCTCAGTGATCAGCGAATCATTCGGATAGTTGAGCCCTCTGAGGCTGACGCCAAATTTAACGTGCGTGGCAATGGCTGGATTGCTTTTGGTGGGTCCGTCACCGAGATCTCGGTGAACAAGTTCGAGTAAAAACACCACAATGTATCGCTTAACAGAGCCGA
>JAVHMZ010083796.1:0-10628 GCA_034782995.1 Amazona versicolor | reverse complement strand
ATGTCTAACCTGAGCGCGGCGCTCAATGCGCTCGCTTCGACGACGATTATCGATTTAGTGAGACAGATCCGTCCTCATCACGAAGAAAGTCACTATTTGCGACTGGCTCGATGGGCGACTCTCGCGTGGGGAGCGATTCTGTTTGCAGTCGGACTAGTGGCGCGTCACTGGGGGCGAGTCCTCGAGGCGGGGCTTTCCATCGCCTCGGTTCTCTATGGAGCGCTGCTTGGTGTTTTCCTGCTAGGGGTTCTGACGAAACGTCCCGGCGAATGGTCAGCGATTGTTGGGATGTGCGCCGGATTTGTTGCGACTTTGGCGATCCGAAGCAGCGTCGCTTACACCTGGTATGTCATCGTAGGCTCGGTCGTTACATTTGCGGTAGGCTATGCGGCGAGTTTCGTAGCTCTACCCTGGAAGATCCGGACAGCAGAGTCTTGAATTCGAACGCCCATTCCGTCAGTCAACCCGCGCCTTCTTTGGAGCGCGCGTTGGGGATCTGGAGCGCCGTTTCGATCGTCATCGGTACGGTAATCGGAAGCGGTGTGTTTCTCGTCCCTTCGACCATGATTCGTTCTGTCGGGTCGGTGCGAGTTCTCTTTGCCGTGTGGGTTGTGGCAGGAGTACTGAGTCTGTTCGGAGCATTGACCTATGCGGAACTAGCGGCGGCGATGCCTGAGGCGGGCGGTGAATACGTCTATTTGAGTGCCGCTTACAGTCCATTTTGGGGTTATCTCTACGGGTGGACTCAATTTTGGGTTGGTAAAAGCGGCTCGATTGCCACGCTCGCAGCGGGTTTTTATACCTATCTCACAGTCTTTTTCCCTGCTCTGTCGGTGCCGCTCGTGACTTTTCCTCTGCACATCGGGCCGGGAGGTTCTCTTCTCGAGATTCACTATGGGCAATTGGTGGCGATTGGCCTGATTCTGCTGTTGTGCGCTATCAACTAC
The DNA here is from genome assembly GCA_034782995.1 of Amazona versicolor. Taxonomy (NCBI): domain Eukaryota; kingdom Metazoa; phylum Chordata; class Aves; order Psittaciformes; family Psittacidae; genus Amazona; species Amazona versicolor. Next base: position 9,681 of record JAVHMZ010083796.1, on the reverse strand, counting down.
CTCGGCGTACGCGCGGGTGGAAGCGTGCAGGTTTTGGTCACGGCCATCAAGCTCGTTCTTCTGGTTGCGGTGATCGCCGTGGGCATTTTGGCCGGGAGAGGGGACTGGACTCACTTTTCAGGACACGTTCCCGCAGCGGCAGGGATCAGCGGATTTTTCGCAGCGATGGTCAGTGCGCTTTGGGCTTATGACGGCTGGAACAACGTGAGCATGGTTTCTTCGGAAATCCAGAATCCGCAGCGCAATTTACCGCGCGCCCTGATCTTCGGAACAATGGCTGTGATTGCGATCTATGTCTCGATCAAAATCGCTTATTTCTATGTGCTAAGTCCCGCAGCCATTGCCTCCAGCGGGCGCGTTGCAGCCGACATGATGGCAAGCGTGGGAGGACACCTGGCGGTCATGGGAGTGACTTTTGCGGTGCTGATCTCAATTCTGGCGGCACTAAACGGATCGATCCTCTCGGGGTCTCGCGTGCCGTATGCCATGGCGCGCGATGGCCTCTTCTTTCGCTCGGCAGCGCGCGTAGAGCCTCGTTTTCACTCACCCGGGCAAGCCATGATCCTCTTGAGTCTTTGGTCCTGCATTGTTGTCCTGAGCGGCTGGTTTGACGATCTCTATAACTTTGTCATCTTTGGTTCCTGGATTCTTTATCTGATGACAACGGTCTCGGTGATTGTTTTGCGCCGCCGAGCGCCCGATCTTCCGCGTCCTTATCGGGTAATTGGATATCCTCTGGTGCCAGTACTTTTTAGCCTCGTAGCATTGCTCCTCCTGATTAGCACGTTACGCACGCGTCCTCGCGAGTCTCTGATGGGATTGGGGTTGATGGCTCTCGGAGTGCCTTTCTATTTCTTCTGGAAAAGCAGACAACAACGAGAGTTTCGTCAAAAACCCGTTTAGTTTCGTCAGATTTAATCGACGAATACGGTTAGGTACTAGGACCCGATAGCTCGCGCGGTATTTACGTTTGCTTGAATTTTCGGTGAACTAACATCTAGAATTCGTCTAAATCGTTTTTTAGCGGATTCTTTGATCGGTGAAAGAGACGAATCCGGTTCAAGACAGGGAAGACAGATAAGGCGATAGAAGGAGGACGACTTATTTTGGACGTGGATAAAATGCTCGCCGAACTCAAGGTGGAGCGCGAACAAATTGAAGAAGCGATTTTGACCCTAGAAAGACTGGCCAGGGGACGCGGCCGGCGCAGAGGGCGACCGCCATCATGGTTGAAAGATGCGACGGCCGCAGCATCGGCGCTCGAGAACGGTAATGGTCACACAGCTCCCAAACGCCGCGGTCGCCCACCTAAGGCAAAACAGGGTTCGCAGTCGGATAACTAGCAACGGCGCTGGCGCACTTCGCCGAGCCAGATCAGTCAGTACAGCAGATAAGCCTGGCGTTTCTCGAGAAACGTATGACTTGCTTGCTGAACTTCGAGTGCGACAGCGCCAGCATCGCTATTGGTTTTGAAAGCACTTACGGTCTTTGCGTTCGCGATCAGAAAGCGGCACTTATCGAAGTCGAGTTTGCCGGGATAAAGCTTCTGGAGGGCAATAGCCAACTCTATCCCTAGCCGCGTGCTGTCAAACGCCTCACGATCCGTGATGACGAACCGTACTCCTTCGATCTCTTTTCCGGCAAAGTTGGATTCATGTGGCGTCATTCGAGTGGGATAAGTTCTCACGCCAGGTATAAAGCGGCCGTTTAAGACTTTAGACAAGTTAGAACCCGATATCCAATCTGCTCCCACTTGCTCGAACGGTGCATCAGTCCCGCGGCCCACGGAGTAGTTGGTGTTTGCTTCGAGCATCGCAATGCCCGGGTAAAGGAGTGCGGCGTTTAGACTGCGCATATTAGGCGAGGGGTTAACCCAGGTGAGCTGGGTCGAGTCAAACCAATCCCCTCGCTGCCAGTTACTCATTTTGATGACGTGCAGATCTGCCGCCCAGTGATTTTCGGCGTTTGCCATAGCGGCGATCTCGCCGAAGGTCATCCCGTGACGCACGGGCAGATCAAGACACCCGACAAACGATTCAAATTGCTTGTCGAGGACTGGTCCTTCCACGTGCGTACCCGTAATTGGATTTGGCCGGTCGAGCACGTAGAAAGGCTTACCCGCGTGACTGGCTGCTTCGAGAGCGTACAACATGGTGCAGGAATAAGTGTAGAAGCGAGCGCCCACATCCTGGATGTCGAATACGAGCACGTCGATCCCGGTCAGTTGCTTAGCAGGAGGCGTACGCTGATTCGGCTGATAAAGGCTGATGACGGGTAATCCGGTTTTCTGGTCCTTTGCGTTCGGGATGTTGGTATCCTGGGCGCCGCTGATTCCGTGCTCGGGCGAAAACAATTTATTGACATGGACTCCCGCCGCTAGCATCTGGTCGACGTTGCGGCTACCTTGCCGATCAAGGCCGGTCTGATTCGTGATCAGCCCGACTGCTTTTCCTTTCAGTTCAGCGAATCCGGTTTGCTCGAGTACATCGAGCCCTGTCAAAGTCTCTCCGTTTCTAGCAATGACCCGGTGGACACCCGCTCCGACGATTGTGTCGACGTAGCCGGTCACCGCAACTGTGTTCGGGATCAAGAGACCGTAGCGAGCAGCAACCGCGGTCGCGATTCTTGATCGAAAAGAGACCAGTGATTTGCCGTGTTTGGGATGCACCACGTTGGTCAAGACGATGACGAAACAATTTGTGGTGGGATCGAGCCACATCGACGTTCCCGTATATCCGGTATGTCCAAAAGATCCAATAGGGAAGAGCTCTCCGCGATTGCTCGAGTAGGTGGAATCGATGTCCCATCCGAGCCCGCGCAAAATGGGTTGGTCGGCCGGGCTTGCGGGTTGGGTGAACTCCTTTAACGTAGCGGGCGCGAAGAGCCTCACGCCGTCCAAAGCGCCCCTCCCGAGCATCATCGAAGCGTACTTTGCCAAATCGTCGGCGGTAGTGAAGAGTCCAGCGTGCCCGGCGATTCCGCCCATGGCACGGGATCGCGGATCATTGACGATGCCGCGTTCGAGCACACCCGTTGTTTTGTCGATCTCGGTTGGCGCGATACGTGGAATAAGGGCGGCTTGGGGCAGAAACATGGTTTCGTTCATACCAAGAGGCGCGTAGATCTCGTCGTGCGCAAATTGGGCGAGTGTTTTGCCTGAAAGACGTCGAACGATTTCACCCAGGAGTATGAAATTAGTGTCGCTGTAAATAAAGCGGGCACCGGGAGGGGCAACTGGCTTTTCGGCGAGTGCTTTCTGAAGACCGGTTTCGTAACCGTTCCAGGGCGCGCCCATGTCGAAGTCGGGCGCAAATCCTGAGAAGTGCGTCAGGAGAAGGCGAATCGTGATCTCGCTGTTGCCTCCCTGAAACTCCGGCAGATATTTTGTGACCGGATCATCGAGCCGGATCTTACCTGCTTCGAAAAGCTTCATGACGCAGGGAGTAGTTGCGACCACCTTGGTCAGGGAAGCGGCGTCGAAGAGCGTATCGGCGGTCATGGGCTCGCGCGCAGGTATGAGCGAGCGGGATCCATAAGCTCTCCGATAAACGATTTGACCGTTATGCGCGATGGCGATGACTGCACCTGGGATGAGGTTCGTCAGGACGGCGTCGTTAGCGATCGCATCTACTTCGGGAAATTGTTCCTGTGCCTGACAGAACGTACTTAAAAACACTACTCCGACGAATATGGACTTCATGCCGAAACAATAGGCTAACCCGACGCCTTCAGAGTTGACGAGAAACCCAAAGTCGGCGCGTGAAGAATTAGCTGACTTCGCGCCGAGTGCCTACACTGGGATCGACATGAATACCAGGTGCTTCAGCTTCACAGTTGTCGCAACTGCCGCATGGACCACGGAACGGGTCGCCAAAATATTGCAGCAGGTGCTCCCGACGACAGGCACCAGTATCGGCATATTCCTGCATTTGCCTTAAGCGCTTCTGTTTCATTTCCTGCCGCTCCTCTTGCTCGCTCGCGGCTGCCTCTGCCGCCTCAGGGACATTCGCTTCATCACTGATCTTCACTTCGCCCTTCGGCAGAACTTCCAAAACGCCGACTTCCTCTAGGCGTTGAACGACTCTGGTGACTTTACGGTCGGAGATATTCAGATCTTCGCTGAGTTCTTCGACCTCGACCGACCCTTCCCCATCGGCGATGACGTTTGCGACCCGCTCTATTTCTCTGCAGCTCAACCTACCTTCGCCACTATGAAACTTTTGCACGCCCATATCTTCCTGGCGGAAGAAGAGAACGGCCTCAGCTTTCTCGCCATCCCGGCCCGCGCGACCGATCTCCTGATAATAGGAGTCGAGCGAGTCACTAACGTCGTAGTGGTAGACGAATCGAACGTTGGCTTTGTCGATACCCATTCCGAAGGCATTCGTCGCAACGATCACTTCTGCTTCACCAGCCATAAATCGCTCCTGGATACTGTGACGCTCAACCGCTTTCAACCCGCCGTGATAGTAGAGCGCTTTGACCTGATCTTCGGCGAGGAGACGCATGATGTCCTCAGCATTCTTGCGAGTCGCAACGTAAACGAGTCCGGGTTTGTCGGCCCATGCCACGCGCTGCACCAGCTTTTCGAGCTTGTCGTCCTTTGTTTCGAAACGGTCGACTCTCAAATGGATGTTGGGCCGATCAAATCCTCCGATCAAAACCTTCGGTTTACTCAATGCGAGCCGGTCGATGATCTCGTCGCGCACCTGTCCGGACGCTGTGGCGGTCATCGCCAGCACCGGAGGGTGTCCCAAGCGCTCGACGGCGGCGCCTAACTGAAGGTAATCCGGGCGGAAGTCGTGACCCCACTCGCTGATACAGTGTGCCTCGTCGACTACGAACAAAGAGACTTGTGAGGCTTCCAGTGTCTCGATTGTCTCCTGCCGGCGGAGCTGCTCGGGAGCCAGGAAGATAAACTTGCTTTCGCCTTCCTCGATCTTTTCGAGCGCGGCACGTGCCTCTGCCACACGTTGGGCGGAGTTGACAACGACCGCCTCTTCCTTCTCACCTAATTCGTTGATCGAATCGACCTGATCCTTTTGTAAAGCGATGAGGGGAGAAATGACGAGCGTAGCCCCATCGAGCAGACTGCCGGCTATTTGGTAAACCGCCGATTTACCGGAGCCTGTCGGCATGACGACGAGGCAATCCTTTCGAGCGAGCAGAGCCTCGATGGCCTCTTTCTGATTCGGCCTTAGCTTGTCGAAGCCAAACTTTTCGTACGCAACTTTCAGAATTGCGTCAGTCTGACTAGATCTCTTTCGAAAGACTGCCTTCCTTCGCTTCGTAGTGCCTTGAGCGGTCATCCACAGGTTTGATCGCTATCGGCACGATGCCAGTGTAAGGAATTACCGAACTGGATCTTAGGACGATCAAGCAACTTTCCTGGCTTTAGCGCGCTTCAGCGGGGCTAGCAAAGAAAGGACCAGATGTTCGTACAATGCATTTCCTCGCTTGTCACGAAATTGCTCAGCGAAGTGCCTAAGCGTTCCGGACGAGTAACATTCCATCACGGTGGGATGGATGTAATATTTTTTGCACGTTGCCGGCTTATTGCCCAGCTTAGAGGCCACGTCTTTGATGACATCTACCAGCGCAGCCTTTGTCTCTTTATCGGTTTGGTCGACACAGTTCTGGAGCAGGAAGCTTGCAGCAAGACAGGTACCGCCCCATGTCCGGAAATCCTTCGCAGTAAAGTCACCGCCACTCGTTTCTTTCAGGTATTCGTTAACATCGCCTGACTCGATAGTTTGTGGCTGTCCTTCCTCATCGATATAGCTGAATAGCGAGCTGCCCGGGATTTCTTTGCATTTCTTAAGAATTCTGGCCAACCTCTTATCCGCCACAGTAATCTCGTGCTGCTGATGGCTTTTGCCTTTGAAGCGAAACTTGAGAGTATCGCCGAGGATCTGGACGTGTTGATTTCTGAGTGTTGTAAGACCAAAAGAATTGTTCTCTTCGGCATACTCTTCATTGCCGACACGAATGTAGGTCGTCTCCAGAAGCCTTACGACTGCTGCCAGAATTTTTCTCTTCGGCATGCCGGGTTTTGTGAGATCTCTCGAAACAGCGCGCCGAATCTTCGGTAGAGCTTTACCAAAGGCACGCATCCGGTCAAATTTCACCAAGTCGCGGATGTGCCGGTACTTCGGGTGATACCTGTATTGTTTTCGTCCGCGTGCATCCCAGCCGACAGCCTGGATGTGAACATTTTCTGAAGGGCTGATCCAGACTGAAGTCCACGCCGGAGGTAAAACTAACGATTTGATTCGCGCCAGTACTGATTCGTCCGTGACAGGCTTATCATTTGCGCCAATGTAGACTAATCCCCCGCCTGCGCGCCGCCGCCGGATTCCCTGACCTTTCGGAATGGCATACCGCAGACCAGCTAGCTGTGCTGACTTGACCTCGTCCGGTACCTGCGGTGTTGTGATCGATGATGCGCCCATTCGCTTCTTTGATGCTCGTTCCTGCTCAAATACTACTGTGATGCTTAATATTGGACTTAAGAAAGAAAAACTAGATGATTGATGCTCTGATTTTCGACATAGACGGCACCTTACTTGATTCCGTAGATCTGCATGCCCGGGCATGGCAGGACGCGTTTCATCAGTTTGGGCGCGACATTCCTTTGGGGGACCTCCGGAGCCAGATCGGGAAGGGTGGGGACCAACTGTTGCCGGTGTTTCTGGATCCTGATGAGCTGAAGAGGGAGGGGAAAGAGATAGAGGAGTATCGGGGAGACCTCTTTAAGAGAAAGTACCTCAAGGATGTCAGACCGTTTCCGGATGTGCGGCCCCTGTTTGAAAAAGCAAAAGCTAGTGGACAGAAGATCGCGTTGGCAAAAGGCGATGAGCTACAAACTTACGAGCGCATCGCTGAGATCGAAGATTTGGTTGAGGTCGAGACTTCGTCCGCCGATGCGGAAAAATCGAAGCCTCATCCTGACATTTTCCAAGTAGCTCTCGGGCGCTTAGGAAAAAATGCTGATCCGCATGCCGTGATTGTTGTTGTAGATAGCCCATATGACGTCGAAGCTGCGCATCGGGCCGGCATGAAAACTGTATGCCTCCGGTGCGGCGGCTTTCCGGAAAAAGAGTTGCAGAAGGCCGGTTGCATCGCAATCTACGACGATGCCGCGGATCTATTAAGAAACTATGAGAGCTCACCCCTGGCGCGGCACTCTTAGGCTGCTCGGGTCGCCGTCGTTCGTGACCTGAGGAAATGCCTGGCTCAACTTTGTGTAGGTCTGTTGGAGGCTCTCGGGAATGATGCGTGTGCCTGCGACTGTAGTCATGAAGTTCGCATCTCCAGACCAACGGGGCAGCATGTGAAGATGCAGGTGAGGCGCGATGCCGGCTCCAGCAGCGGCTCCGATATTCATGCCGATATTGATTCCATCCGGCCGATAGACACTCTCGAGGACATCTTCGGCCGTTCGTGCCAAGTGAATCATCTCGTCAGCACCTTCCAATCCCACCTCGGTGAGTTTGGCAACGTGTTCGTACGGAACGATCATGAGATGCCCGGTTGTGTAAGGATAGCGGTTCAGGATAACGAAACAACACTCCGCCCGGTGAATGACGAAATTTTCCCGATCATCCTCAGGCTGTCTGGCGGCAGCGCAGAAGATACATTCAGAAGAGTCCCGCTTAGAGTTTATGTAAGTGGAACGCCAGGGCGTCCACAGATGCTCCATGGCGTGCCGCTCAATATGAGGGAGACTGGGAGGACTGGTCAGGGCTTGATGGTCCGGGATGGTCGTCCGGGCGATGAGCCTTGGCTGAGTTGTTGACTAAATCTCTCAATTCTTTGCTGGGTTTGAAAAAGGGAATTCGTTTCGATGGGACTTCGACGCGAGACCCTGTTTTGGGATTTCTACCGACGCGGGGCTGACGTTGTCTGGTTCGAAAACTCCCGAATCCGCGGATTTCGATTTTGTCACCCTTGTGAAGACTGCTAACTATACTGTCGAAGATCGTCTCGACAATGGTCTCTGAATCCTTGCGAGTCATTTCCACTACCTTCGAGACCTCGTCGATGAGCTCAGCCTTCGTCATAGTTGTCGTCCCTGTAGTGCGTCATTGGATTGCTTTGCTTAATCACTTCTCCGACCGTTGAAGTTGCTATGGCTGCCTGCCGGTGATAGTCATCCATCCGGTGCCGCTCCACATCCTCGTGCGCGTCGCGCAAGCTTAAGCCTATTCGTTTTTGCGCTTCGTTCATTTTGATTACTTTGAACTCATATTCTTCGCCGACTGGCAGAAGATTTTCCGGATGCGGGCTCTTGGAGCGGCGCTTTTCCGCCGGTCCGCCGATCTCGCTGCGATGGCACAGCGCCTCCACGCCAGGTAGCAGTTCTACAAAAACCCCGAAGGGTGCCGCCCGGCAGATACGTCCGCGCACATTATCGCCAATTTGGTGGCTACGAAAGAAAGTCTCCCAGTTGTCCGGCTGGAGTTGCTTCACGCCAAGTGAAAGCCTTCGGTTTGGAGCGTCGATGTGCAGCACGACCGCCTGTACAAGCTGCCCCTTTTTCACCAGCTCTGACGGATGCTTAATGTGCGCTGTCCAGGACATGTCGGAGACGTGAACCAGCCCGTCGATGCCCTCCTCAATCTCAACGAAGGCTCCGAAGTCAGCTAACTTGCGGACCCTTCCTTCGACGACTGACCCGATGCTGTAGCGGTCGGCGATGGTTGTCCACGGATCCGCTTCGAGTTGTTTGATGCCTAGAGAAATACGCCGCTCTCTTGGCTTGACTTCGAGGACGACCGCTTCCACCTGATCGCCGGCGTGCACGATCTTCGTGGGATGTTTCATCCTGCGGCTCCAGGTCATCTCCGAAATATGGATAAGGCCTTCGATGCCCTGCTCGAGTTCGACGAATGCACCGTAGTCGGTCACGCTGACAATCCGTCCGATCACACGGCTACCGGAAGGGTAGCGCGCTTCTACGTTGACCCAGGGATCCGGACGCATCTGCTTCAAGCCGAGCGAAATGCGTTCGTGGTCGCGATCGAACTTGAGAACCTTCACCATGACGCGCTCACCGACTTTAAGGACAGCCGAGGGATGATTGACGCTGCCATAGCTAAGGTCGCTCACGTGTAGCAGACCGTCTATGCCGCCCAGATCTACGAACGCGCCGTAATCGGTAAGATTCTTGACGACGCCCTCGACTTCAGCACCTTCATGCAAGGTAGAAAGCGCGTGCGCCTTGCGGGTTTGGAGATCGTTCTCCAGAAGGACGCGCCGCGAAACGACTGCATTCCCGCGCCGCCGATTGAGTTTCAGAATGCGGACATCCAGCTGCTGTCCGACGTAAGCGTCCAGGTTATGAATAGGACGAACTTCAATTTGAGAACTAGGCAAGAACGCGACTGCTCCGATGTCAACAGTCAGGCCGCCTTTAATCTTGCCAGTGACTGTACCGGAAACCGGCGTACCGGCCGCCAAAGCTCGTTCGAGCTGATCCCATACATGCTTGCGGTGGGCTCGCTCGTAAGAGAGGAGAATATATCCCTCGACCGGAGGTCCTGTCCGATCGATCACTACTTCGATGACATCACCCGGTCTGACGGAGGGCGATCCCCCAACATTCGGAAACTGCGTTGCCGGAATTAGACCTTCAGTCTTCCTCCCAATGTCTACGATGACTTCTTTATCGGTCACTCT
>JAVHMZ010083689.1:0-10632 GCA_034782995.1 Amazona versicolor | reverse complement strand
AGTTCTAGCGCGAGCACTCCCCCGACATCGATGGGGCTCACAGGGATGCTAGCGAGCCCCATCAGATTTGGAATCAGGTAGACGTGCGGGAAAACGAGCGACCACTTTTCGAGCAGCGGAAGCAGCCGCTCGTTCCCGAGTCCTGGCATGGCAACCAAAGCATGGCGGACGCGGGCGGAACGCGCGATTGAGCTGGCAAGCGCAAGTGGGCTGAGGACGGGAACGCCTCCGAGCAGGCCAGTTTTCACGGGATCGTCATCGAGACACGCGACCGGCTTGATGCCCAGTTCCGGCGCGAGGCGGAGTTTTTCGACCAGCAGAGCCGCTGTATTTCCGGCTCCGAGGATCACGGCCGGCACACCGAACCACGGCTTATCTGCCCACCAATAGTGGGCGGCGGCTCGCGCGAGAGGAAGGATAACAATCGAGAGTGCCCACGATACAATGAAGCCGCCGCGCGACTCCCAAGCCGCGCCCCGCGTGAGAAAGATAGTCACGGTCAGCATCATGTAGATCGCGGTGGAGCCACGAACCAGTCTGCGCAGAGTTTCCACTGGACCGATGCCAACACCGGGGTACAAGCCATCGGCGGCGAACATGATGACAAACAAAAATAAGGCGGGCCAGAAGCGCACATAAACGGGCGGCGCCGAGATGTTGAAGAACACGCGCCAGATTTGGGAACCGAAGAAGCCGGCAATACAGAGCGAGACGAAGTCGACCGCGAGCATCAACGACGCACTAGCGAGCGGCTGAGCGGGGCTGTAAGTGATGATGTCGGGAGCGGGAGTGGCGTATGCGGGCGTGGCCATGTGGAGGTCTGGTTACGCGGGATACGCTGGGTTCGACATCTCGGGCCTGGGGATCAATCCTTTGCTGAGCGGCTGCCGAGATTATCGGCAGATCTGAAACGAAAGTAACCGTCCGCTCTTCCCGATAGTATCGCCTAAATTTCGGACAAGTTGTGTGTCTGACAGAACGCGAGTCCTCCCTTTAGTGAAAGTTAATGTGGTTTGACCAAAAGATCGGAATTGAGAGGAGACGAAGCGCGGGTTATTTGTTTCTCTCCGTACAGCCTTTCGTAATCTTTCGTCGTGAATGCGCGTGTACTCGCCTGGCGGAATTAACCGGACGGGTTTCGAAGAACACACAAGAGAGTGGCGCCATCCGACCTTCCAGGCATATGCCTGATCGCCGCGGGCAGCGCGAGTAACGCTCCAAGCCCTGTCGCAATAGGCTTTGGCAGATTGCGTTCCGCGCGGCTCTGTACACTACCTTTGCTTTGAGTCCGGCGTTTGTAGTGATAAGCCAGAAACTCGCGGCTGGCTTCTTTGATGTCGTATGGCTGAAGCGCAATGCGGTCGATCTCAAACCCGGAACGTTCGGCTAACGCCTGAAAAGCTTTTGGCCCTAGCCTCGATACGTGGTACGGCGGCATATCCTCGAGCAACCCATTCCGCTCGGAGAACGCGATTCGGGCAGGATTCGGAACGGATACGAAAAGCAGACCGCCTGGTCGGAGTAGCTGGCGAAAACGGGTCAAGTGGTCGACTGGACAACTCAAATGTTCGACTAATTGAAAGGCGCAAATCGCATCGAAGAAATGGCTATATTCCGCGAGCGGAAGCGACTCCATATCAGGCAAAACGTTGATACTCGATGACAACGCGTGAATCGTGTTCCTGGCCCGGTCTCCATATTCCACGGCCCATAGAGTTGCTGGATCGACGCCTGCGGAAATGAGAAGCTTCTCCCACGCCCCTTCGCCGGCGCCAATGTCAAGCAGACGAGGGGGTTCAGACAACTCCCGCTGCAATTGTTCGAGCGCCAAATCCCATTCCCAACGATGCGACGGATAACCGTAGGCGTGCTTGTAAGCGAGATTATAGACAGCTGCATCGCCGCCCTTGTGAGGCTGGCTGGAAAAACCTTCGCAACCTTCGCACCGGATGATGGAACACGTGGAACTCTGCCAGACATTTGCAATTGCTTTCACTAATGCGCCGTACGCTTCGGGGTCTTGATGGCGGCGCATCGCTTGCGTCGCGGCGTCTTCCACTCGCACGATTCGCTGAACAACTCCGCGCGAGTGACCACAGAAGGGACAAGTGAAAGCTACTGCTGGCTTCCCCGGATCAGCGCCGGTGTCGTTGTGCATGGGAGCGATGGACGATCGCAGCGTGGTAGATCTCTAACAACAATTCGAGATTCCGCTCTCCCCGGTAGTATCGCTCATATTCCGAGCGGGCAGATTGCCGGAAAGAACGGATGTCGGGGTGATTGGCCAAGGCCAGTACAGTTTGGGCAAGAGCTCGGGAATCGCCTGCGCGAAAGGTGAGACCGGTGGTTTTGTCTCGAACGATCTCGGCGAGCGAACCAAGGTCGCTGGCAACGACGGGGAGTCCGGACGCATAGGCTTCCAGAACGACATTCGGAAAGCCTTCAAACCAAATTGAGGGAGTGATCAGCGCGAATGATTCGCGCATGTGGCGGAGAACCTGGTCGCGCGGAAGCGCTCCAAGCAACTCGACATTTGGCAAGCCAGTGATCCGCTTCTGCAGGGACGAGGCTAATGGTCCATCGCCAATGATGCGAAGGAGCGGGAGCCGAGGTTCGGATTGCCATGCGTCGAGGAGAACATCCACACCCTTTTCGGGGCTTAACCGGCCGGCGAACAGCACTGCTTCACCGCCGGGGCCGGCGCCCGGATCAGGCTCGACGAAATTTGGTTTGTGGTAGAGACGGGCCGGTGGGAGACCGCCTGCGATGAATCGCGACCGTGCGAACTCGGTCAAAGCGATATAAGCATCCACGCTGCGCCGGTATGTTCCAGCAGCACGATGCAACGACAGCATCGTCGCGACGGCCGCGCTTGCTCCACGGCTTCCTCGATAGCAGGCATGAAGAACACCGGGCCAGGGAAGCCGGCCAACGCAATCTTCGCAAGGTCGGCCATCGCGGAGCAGCGTTGCTGCGGGGCAGATCAAACGAAAATTGTGCAAGGTTTGCACAACGGCTGCCCCGGCACGTTTGGCCGCGTAGTAGCACGCCGGCGAGAGTAATGGAAATGTGTTGTGAAAATGAACAACATCGGGGCGCTCTGCTTCGGCAAGCTGGTAAAGACGCTGGTAAGCTTCGCGGTTCCACACGGTCTTTGTTGCTAAACGAGCGGCGCCGAACTCTCCGATGCGGTCGTTGGTTTCGGTAAAGCGAATGACTTCGTATCCCGCTTCCTCGAGGAGGCGCGTTTCGTTTGCGAGCACGTGATCTTCGCCGCCCGGCTGTTGGTAATAGTTGTGGACGGCGATGATCTTCATGAAGCGCCGGAATCGGGTGAGAGCGTAAAACGGATTGCTTCGAAGATTTGATCCGCCATGCGTTCCGGAGTGAGGCGGAGGGCGGTCTCGCGGGCTCTGACGCGCATTCGATTGAGATCTTCTTCGGTGGTGCTGAAAACCTGGTCAAGTTTCGCAGTCAGTTCTGCGGGAACATCGGGCCGGAACACCCAGCCGTTTTCCCCATCGACCACCAGATCTTCCACGGCCTGAGCGTAGAGACTGCCGAGAACGGGAAGGCCCGCGGCCATCGCTTCGTTGACGACGAGACCCCACTCTTCGGCGCGAGAAGGGAGGACGAGCACCCCAGCTCGCGCGTAAGTTTCCGGCATTTCTTCGTACTTGATGTCTCCCAGAAACCCAACGCTGAGGTTTGGAGGCAACGGGACGAATTGGATGGCGGACTTCTCGGGCCCGGATCCAGCAATCAAGAATTCGACAGCTTTCTCCGGGTTCTTCGCTGCCCAAGAACTGAGCACCTCCAAAAACTGCGGAACCCATTTGAACCCGATTAGGCGGCCGACAAACAGAAGCCTTTTCGCACTCGGGCCTGTTCTCGACGGAGAAACGGAAGCGAAGTTGGCGGTCGCGCCTGTCTGAGGAACGATGTGGATCTGCTTCGCTGGAAACCCGAAGTTCGCGATATACCGCGCGCCGCTCCGTCCATTGACGATGACTCCATTCGCGAATCGCAAAAGAAAGCGACGAAGCATTTCTCGCCTTCTGCCACGGTTGCGTTCCGAGTGCTCCGAGATCGTCGCCCAAACGATCAGCTTTGTTCTCGGTCGAATGGCGCGGTACAAAGCCGCCGAGAGCGTACGAAATCCAAACTCGCTCGAGATGACGACATCGGGCCGGAAGCTCAGCAGAACCGGAACGGTATCAAGCGGGAAGTGCGTGTAGAGCGTGTCGGTAAACCCGCGCGGATCGCGCGCGACGCGCGTGCGCGTGATTGTTCGCTGTAAGTGGACCTCCAAGCCTGCGAGGTCTGTCTTCCAGGTGCGGTCCGGTTCGGTGAGCGCCGAGATGAAAATCCGGAACGCCGCTAGTTTGTGCGTGAGCTCCAGGAAGACAGGAATGCGATAAGGTCCAATGATGTTAGTGAGCAGAGCAATCCGTGCTGGGTGTTTGGGCGATGAACCGCTCAGTGATGTTGCGTTTATAACTGAACTCAAGAATGAAATTGGAGGAACCCGACTTCCGTCTGTCCTAAGACTGGATGATAACAATTGATCGCTGCGAAGTGGCGTTGGCAGGCATTCTTCATCCGTGCAATGTACGAAGGGTCTCAATGGGCTGCGCGTAGTAGTATTAGCTTTCTATCCGTGTGAACTCCCGATTCTTTTTCTCTCGTTCGGAACTTCGAAAACAAAAGCTGCAGATTGGATGTTTCGATCAGCCTGCTGACGGATGGCTGAACACAGACGTAACCCCGCATATTTGGCTGGCAAGATTGCCTGGTGCGGTGCAACTAATGCATTCTCTCGGTGCGTTGTCAGACCTTAGGTATCAACAACACCGGGCAGGTATTTTCAAGCGCGTGCATTACTTAGATATCCTTCGGCCATTTCCTTTCTCAGACGCGACCTTGACTGCCGTCTTTTGTTCACATGTACTCGAACATATCCACGCGAACGATGCTCGAAAAGTGCTGGACGAGGTTCGCCGAGTTCTCAAACCAGAAGGAGTATTCAGAGTCGTCGTCCCGAGTCTTGAGCTCGCGCTCAGCCGCTACACGCCTGAATCGCCTGACGAGTGTTTAGAAATGATCTTCGAAAATCAGCACGCTGGAGAAAAGAATATCCATAAATGGATGTACACCGAGCGCAGCCTACAAAAGGTGCTCACTGATACCGGATTCATAGATGTCACAGTATGTCGTTACCGAGTTGGCTCTTTGCCTGATTTAGAACTTCTCGACAACCGCCCAGAAAACAGTATCTACGTTGAGGGTTTCAAGTCGATTACCTGATTTAACCGTTTTTCCTTTTTACAGATTGAGTAAATGGGGGTTACTCCAGAAAACAGCCAACACCAAAAGCAGTCATGGCGCGGTTTGTCGAGTCGCCCAGCCAGCCGGCTTCGTCCTCATCGCCCGGTTCCAACCGGTAAGGAGCAAGAAACCGCTTGCAACCGCGACAATGACGTGCGATCCCACTAACCCGTAAACTGCGCCTGGAAGCCGGAACGTTCGAATGAGAATATAGGCGCTTGCGGCGCCAAACACGCCCCCGGCTAAATGAGCCACCGTTGTGAACCCGGGGAGCTGAATCGCACGCAGGATTCCCGAGCACCCGGTCGCGACCGAGGTTGCGATGGCCATTACCCCAAGCACCGGCATCAGCCAACCATAAGCTGCGTACCGTCCTCCGTAGAGCAACCGGTCCCAGAGATTTCCCGTTAACAACACGCCGCCCTCGAACGCGAATGCGATGGCCACCATGGCGCCCGCGACCATCAACCCGCGTCGATACACAACGGCAACGCCCTTGGTAGTGAAGTCACGAGATAGGATTGGCACCGTTAATGTGTAAAGCGCAGTGACAACCTGAAGAATGGGGAGAATCGGATTCTGCAATGCGCGGAAAACGCCAGCTTCTCCCAGCCCGAGATACGCGCCGGTAAAGAAAATTTGAATTTGTGACAGCAACGGATAGAGAAGGGTCGACGGAAGCATCCACTTTCCAAAATCCCACTGTTCCCGTGCGACCGGGATCAGCGCGCGCCACGATTCCATCCGAGGCGAAAAATTCAAGCCTAACCTTTGAAAGCTGTAGAGAGATGCGGTCAACGCTGCAATCGCAGTGGCAAAGAAAGCACCCGGCGTAGTGAGCGCATGCGACCGCCACAAAACTAAACTGCTGACGGCCAGAGTCACACAATAGATGGCGCTGGACCCGGCCGCTAGCTCCGGCCGCGTTTCGAGGTAATGGGCGCGTCTCGCCAGCCAGTATAGAAGCACCAACGGCAGGGTCGCAAACATCGCCAACAGCGCCTTTCCAAGCGGCGTTGCCCAATAAAAAATACTTGCGATAAGGCCTGCCGCGGCGAGGAAACCCGTGAGCGCGAAATGTACCCACACGCTCCTACGTAGATACGGTTCCAACTGTGCTCCATGCCGCGCCGGGCCAAGCACGCTCATAGGCTCGAGCAGCAAAGAATGATGTATTCCCGCAACCAGCAAGAATATTGTGAAGCTGATCGAGAACGCGCCGTATTCGCTTGCCGGAAGGATCCGCGCAAGACTGACGCTTAACACGAAATTTGCGCCTGAAACAAGACCCTGGTCAAGGATGCTGAAGCCGGCTTGAAGAAAGCGCTTCCTCACCCGGGTCATCCGGTTGGAGGCAGCCGAAAGCACGGTTCAACCGTGGCGCTCGTTGGTGTAATAAGATGACGCGTACTTGTTATAGCCGTAGTACGAGTAATTGTCCGTCATGTTCTTCGTCACCTTATTCAACACGAGCCCAATGACGTTGGCCCGGAGATGATGAAGCTTGGTAAGAACGTTGGCCAGTGCTTTGCGGTTAGTTTCACCCGCCACACTCACAATCACGACACCATCAACCAGCGTTGCCATTTGCAGCGGCTCGGCGAAATTCATGAGCGGCGCGGAATCGATGACGATGAGCGAATACTCGCGCGAAGCTTCCTCGAGCAAACTATCCAGGCCGGCGCCGGCCATCTCGAGCGCGCGATGCGAGGGAGGACCGGAAGTGAGCAGGTCGAGATTCGGAATGAGTCCGATGGGCGTAACCGCTTCTCGCCAGGGAACTTCGCCGAGAACAACGTTGGAGAGGCCGAGTGTCGACGTGTGATTGAAAAAGCGATCGATACTCGGACGCCGCAGGTCACCGTCAACGAGAAGAGTCTTTTTCCCCTGTTGCGCATTCGTCATCGCAAGCAGCGCGGCTGTGGTGGATTTTCCATCGCGGGGGGACGCGCTCGAAATAAGAATGCTACGAATGCGGCGATCCAAATCGCTGAGGAGAATCGAGCTGTGAAGAACGCGAACGGATTCCTCGAGCATCTTGGAACCAACTGCGCCCGCATCAGTTTTGACGAGTTCGGTCGTTGAGCTTTGGGTTCCTCCCGGGACGCCGAACCGGAATTTCCAGTCCCGGGAAAACGGCAGACTTCCGATCACCGCCGTTTTCAATTCACGGCTTACCTGCTCGGGATCGCGGACGGTGTTGTCGAGAGTGTCGGCAAGGATCGCGCCTCCGATGGCCAGAAACGTCGACAGGACAAATGTCAGGATGACGTTCATCGGGATATTCGGCGAGACAGGGCGATCTCCGGGCAGCGCGACGTCTGCCAAACGAACGCTGCGGTTTTCGAAGCCGGAGTTGATGCTCGATTCGCGAATGCGGCGGATCAGCTCACCGTAAAGCTTCTTGTCCTCGTCCGCATCGCGTTTTAGATTCTGATATTGGAACGACTTCTCGTTCAGCTTGTCGAACTCTGCTTTCGTTTGCGTGACCTCTTGCCGCAACATGTACTCGCGATTGACCGCGCTCCGGTATTCGACTTCGTCGCGCCGCTTCACGCTGACGCGCGCGGCATCGAACTGCGCTTGCAGTTCACGAAGCTGGGCCGCGGCTTTGGCATACTCCGGGTGATTGGGGCCGTATTGTTCCTTGAGCGACGCAAACTTCTCGGACGCATCGTTGAGCCGATCCTGCAGTTTTTTCAGCGATTCGCCCTGAGCGGAAACTTGGGCCGCGTCGAGCGATCCGGATTGCGTGGAGTTGAAAGCCGCTTCCTTTTTCACACGGTCCGTCTGCGCGTTGGTGTATTCGGTATTTAACTGCAGAAGCCGTGCTTGCAGGATGTTGGTCTTTTCTTCGGGATTGATAACGCCGAGCTCCTTTTCGAACTGCGCCAGCGCCATTTGGGAGCGCTCCATCTTCGCGCGCAGTTCGTCGAGTTGTTGCTCCATGAATTTCGAGGCGCTGGAAGAGGAATGCGCGCGGATCTGATACGAATGCTCCAGATAAGAGTTGGCGATCGAATTGGCGACGTTCGCGGCGAGCACGGGATCGGGCGAGCGGTAGATAATCTGAATCAGATAAGTATTGAGGGGCCGCGCCACCTTGAGACGGCGCAAAGTGATTGGTCCCTTCGGAATGCCGACTCTGCCAGTGCGCTGCAGGAAGCCGGTCGAATACTCATGCTGCACCAAATTGTATTTCTGCGCGACAGGCCGGAGAACAGAGTCGGATTGTAGAATCTGCACCTGCGTCGCCATGTATTGTTCGGAGTCGAACGCGGGAGACATATTGCGCGATTCGTCCCCTACAACTCCGCTTGGGGTATTGCGGTCGACATCGAGCGTCGCAGTTGACTCGAAAAGCGGAGGCATTCGCGACGAAAAAATGAATGTGGCGATCGTGCAGATCGCGACGAAGGTCAGCATCTGCCAGCGATAGCGCTTCAGCACCCACAAATAATGAGCAATGGGAAAAGCGGTGTCGCCTTGCTGATCGGAACCGGGCGGCGGAGTCGCGTTCTGCTGGTAAGCCGCGAGAGCGCGGCTGAGCAGTTCACCGGCGGGCACCAACGCCTCAGTTTCCGGTTTCGATCGGGAGTTCACGATGTTCATGGAGGAGATCAAAAGGCCTTGAAACTGAGTTGGAGTTCAACGCTTCCAGATCAGCACACCCGACAAGGTGCCAACACCGAAAGCAGTCATCGCTTCCAGAGTCTTCATTGTCGCGCGTTTGTTCTTGTTGTCCGGCACGAAAAGGACATCGTTGGCGAGCAAAGGAACGTCGGGCGATTTCCGCTCCATGATCTTGGCCAGCGGAATGGGAATTTCGTTAGCGTGAGCCGAGTCCCCGTGACGCATGATGTAGGCGTCTTTGGAGGCGTAAGGGAGCAGGCCCTCGGCTTGCGAGATGACGCGCAGCACGGTGAGTTCGCTTAAATCGTGGACCGGAATGGCGCCCGGTTTCTTCACGTTGCCCATGATGAATACGCGTCCGCCCTCGGGCACGCGGACTTCCTCACCGCCGAACAACTTGATGTTGAGGCTCTCGTCGGCACGATCGATCAGCGCTTTGACCGGAATTCGCTGGACCAACTCGCCCCCGCTGTTCTGCGCGGAGGGACGGCTGACGAGGATTTCGGATCCGGCCGCGTCAGATAGCCCCTCGGCGCGTGTGATTGCGTCGAGCAGCGTGACGTTGCCATAGGCCTGGAAGGTCAATGGGTGCCGCACAGCCCCGACGACACTGATCGGCCGGCTCCGGTACTCCGTGACGGAAACCGAAACGATCGGCCGCACCAGAATGCCTTCTTCCCGCAGCTCCTGAGTGATTGACGTTTCGAGATCGGAGGGGAAGAGTTCTGATGCTTTCACCGGTTTCTTAAGCATGGGCAATCGCAGCATGCCATCTTGGGACACGCGAACCGTGCGCGTGAGCTCGGGCGAGTCGTAGACCTGAATGGAAACGAGATCGTCGACGCCGATTCGCTGGATAGGAAGAGCGCTATTCGGGGTGGCGTCGGCGTTGCGTTGCGCGTTGCCGGGTTGGGCGAGCACTGAAATGCAGAGCAACAAAAGGAACGCTCTTGCCGCTTTCGCTCCGGAACACTCGTTCGGTATTGCAGTCGGCACTGTGATAGCCAATCTCCTTCTCGGAAGCTTCGTCGCGGAGGCTACCGGCCGTTGGAAGCCGGGCAGATATGTATCCCTTCTATTCGAAAGAGGGATATGCGGTTAACCTAACATGCTATTGGCTTTAGTGTCAATCCGACGTGTGATTGGATATCGATTGTTCCGTACGTTGGAATGAGCATGCGACGGCAACGGAGCGGTGCAACGCAACACTGACGGTCTCGACATTTCTTGACGCGGGAAATGTAGAACTGATAGTGTAAGGCGGTCCGGCGCGTCATACAGCCGCCGCGTGTTCGCGCACGCAAATCCTTTTCCGAGCGTGTGCGATCGAGGAACATCAGTGCGATCTCACCTTCTAAAAACTGTTGGATTAGATTTGTTTCTGATTTTCATTGTTGCGCTTCCCTCGTTCGCGGCAACGAATGAACGAGATGCTGTGACGAAACAGCGCGCAGCGGCAATGTACGGCAAGCTGCCGCTGAGCTTCGAGCGCAACGAAGGGCAGACCGACGCGAGCGTACGTTTTCTGGCGCGTGGGCGTGGGTATGGATTGTTCTTGACCCGGCGTGAGGCGGTGTTGTCACTCGCCGGTCGGGAGAACCAAAAGCGGGCCGTGTTACGAGTGGGTTTGACTCATGCGAGTGCAGGCGGCGCGGATCCGGTGGGAGTCGA
>JAVHMZ010083578.1:0-10649 GCA_034782995.1 Amazona versicolor | reverse complement strand
TCGACGCCGAGTCACTGGCGGATGGGCGCTATCTGTTTCGTGTGACCGCGTCGGACCGGGAGGTAAATGCAGGCCCTTTGGCGCGCGAAGCAGAGCTAATTAGCTCACCCGTGCTCATAGATAACACGCCGCCGCGAATCACGCTCCGCCCCGCGAACGGTCGCGTTCTTGACTGGGATGCTTCCGATGCCACTTCGCCGTTGAAGCGTGCCGAATATGCGGTGGACGGCGGTTCATGGATCCCGATCGATCCAGTTGCCGGAATTCTAGATAGCAAGGACGCGCATTTTCATGTCGATTTGGCTGGGTTGCCAGCGGGTGAACATGCTGTTGTCGTGCGTGCGATAGACCAAGCCAACAATTCCGGGCAAGCAAAGGTGATTCTCCGCTAACTCCCGGAGATGAAGCGCCTCAAAACGCTGGAACGCGTTCTTTCGAAGGCAGGTCTTGGCTCTCGCACCGAAGCCCGGAGCTGGGTAGGCGGGGGCCGCGTCCGTGTGAATGGACGCGCAACGCAAAATCCGGATCAGTGGATTGACCTGGATCGTGACCAGGTCACTTTCGACGGCAAGCCGCTCGAGAGCGCGGACAAGCTGTATTTGCTTCTCTACAAGCCCAAGGGTTACCTCACCACTTATAAAGACCCGCAAGGAAGGCCAACCGTCTATGACTTGCTTGCCGGCGTGGATACGTGGGTGTTTCCTGTCGGCCGGCTCGACTTAGACACCAGCGGATTATTGGTACTGACCAACGATTCCGGTTTTGCGGAATTGTTGACTAATCCTCACTACAAAGTCGCCAAGACTTATCAGGTAAAGTGTTCTACTCGCGTGACGAATGCGCAGATTGACCAATTGCGCAGTGGCATTGAACTGGACGACGGGCGAACGCGGCCGGCCGTAGTGAATCGCCTTCGTGATTCGGAGAAGTATTCATTTCTCGAAATCCAAATTACGGAAGGCAGGAATCGGCAAGTCCGCCGTATGGTGGAAGGCATTGAAAGCAAGGTTTTGAAGCTGGTTCGTACGGGGATCGGCCCAGTGCGGATTGAGAACCTTCCGATTGGAACGTGGCGAGAGTTGACGGTGGCGGAACGCCGGGCTCTCACCCACGCGAGTAGTCACTGAATCGCTACTGTAACGCCTTTGGGGCTGCTCTTCGAACCGACGGTGACAACCACGGGGACCGCCGGTCCGGAGGACGTCTCTGACGGGACACGCAAGTTCACCTGAAACATTCCTGCTACCTGAGTAGGAGCCGCGGCTGCATACAGAATGGTGGCCGGAACGCCTCCTATGGTGGCTGTTACCGGAAGTACAGGTTTGGGGTTCACATTTGTAGCAATCTGGCCATCAATGCCACCCGGATTGGTGCGTCCCTCGCCGGTTCCATAGAAGGTCAAAACAGCGCCTTTGCTAGAAGGATTCAGTGCGCCGTTCAAGGATCCATCCTGGTTCAGGGCGGCCGCTTGCCCGACGCCGGAAGAATCCAGCGTAAAGAGAGCAGGCTGCGATTCGGCGAAGTTCAAGCTGACCGAAGCAGAGACAGCGCCGTTATAGGTTACGGATACCCGAGGCGTTGTCGAACTGATGCCATAGGGAACGATGGCTCCAATCTGCGCGGCGGAAACATAGAGCAAGGGTGCTGGCTTTCCATCGATGTTTACCGTCACCCCCAAAAGGCTCGTCGCCACACGCCCACTCTTGTCAAGCTGAAGCGTTGCTAATTTGGCCGGCCCTAAGTTTTCCCCGAAGATGGAGATGATTTCACCCGGCGAGATAAAGCCTGCGGTATAGCTCGCGCCGTTAGTTACTCCGTTGGAGGCGATGGTTTGCGCGAGAAGAGTTGCCAGAGCGCAAGCAGGAATTAGCATTTGTGCTAATTCGGTGCGCGCGCACGGCGGAACTTCTCCTGTGAGAATGCGGGTTCCGCGCGTTGATTGAAAAGTTCTTACGCTGCGCGTTCTTCCAGGCTCTCGTCCAAAGCCGCTACACGCACGTTCTTCGCGATGCCCAGCTTCTTCAAGAGCCAGATGTGCATCCAGGTGATATCAACCTCGTACCAGGCAAGCCCGTGGCGCGCCGAAGTGGGATGAGCATGGTGATTGTTGTGCCAGCCTTCGCCGAAAGTCACAATTGCCACCCAAAAACTGTTTCGCGAATCGTCGCGCGTGGGAAATCGCTTCGATCCCCACATATGCGTGGCGGAATTCACAAGCCAGGTGGCGTGAAGACCAACTACAACTCGCAAGCATCCAGCCCACAGAACAAGAGGCAGGCCACCAGCAAGGTACAGTATCGCGCTCAGCACAAGGATGGGAACAAAATGCCAATTATTCAGCCAAACATAAAACGGGTCTTTCGCGAGATCAGGCGCATACTTCGACATGCGCTTCGTATCGTTGTGTTTCGGTTCGCCGAAGAGGATCCAGCCGACGTGAGCCCAGAAGCCGCCATGACGCGGTGTATGCGGGTCGCCATCTTTGTCGGAATTTTGGTGATGGACGCGGTGCGTAGCTACCCAGAAAATAGGTCCTCCTTCGAGCGTCAAGGTGCCGCAAACCGCGAAGAAATACTCCACCAGTCTCGGAACTTTGTAGGAGCGATGCGTGAGCAGCCGATGATAACCCATGCCGATGCCAAAACCGATGGTGACCCAATACAAAATCGCGGCGGTAATCAGAGCCTTCCAGCTAAAGCAGAAAAGGGCTGCAATAGCTCCTACATGCAGCAGAACCATGATGGATGAAGTAAGCCAGTTCAAGGCGTTTTTGCTGGGCAGGACAGCGACGGAGGCACTCACCATCCCAACGTAGCAGCCGGGTGGCAAGCACTTTGTAAGAGTTGTGTAATTTGCAAACTGAGAATCGGTGGTAGCGCCCCGGTCTAGAGAGTCAGAGTTCCTAGCGAGCCTGCTTTCAGCGTAATTTTCCCGTCTTCAAAGAGCACGTCTTCAACTTTGGTCCACCCCTCTGGGACAGAGGAGAAAAACAAATAGAACGTGCCCGTGATGCGAGACTTGGCGGGAAGCCAACGATACATGGGCGTGCCGAAAAGCGAGTTTTCCGTCAGCACTTGGCGGCGCGGCACATCGAACGGCTGAGTGGAAAACTCCAGGCCCCGGGCAAGCTTGCCGGAGGGCGGATAGTATTCCCAAGTTTGTATCCAAGGAAACTCTTCTCGTCGAAATAGGTAGCCCAAAAGAAGGTGCGACTGCGTGTTCAGCACCGTAACCCACGCCCAGTCGCGGGTTGGGTCCATTTGAGAGGTGGTTTGGTCGCCCGAGTTCGGATGCTCCGGCGTCAGGCGCATATCAGCAGTTCCGCCTGCCAGCGTGGGAGCCATCGGCCAAGTGAACTCACGCCCTGAAATAAGGCGGTGCGGAAGTGCGCCACCTGAAACCGTGTAAGGACGGGTCTTTGCTTTCGCCACGGACATATCAATCACCGTTGCACCGGGTTGGAGGAACGGTGAGCCCGCCGTCGCGTGTTCGGCCCACTGAACAGGCCGATCGAAGCTCAATTGGTTTTCGATTGTTGTAACCACTTCAAGCACCGGGCGATCCCGCAGCAGAGTCAATTTGCGTGAGACTGCTTCCATTGCCAGAGGAAGCTTGGCGGCCATGGTGAGTGACTCGCCGGAACCATTCACTTCGTAACGCTGGCGAAAGGCTTCTCCGTGAGTAGGAAAACCGGCTGCCTGTTCTTCGGAAGACACTCCGCCGAAGCCGTCGACGCAGAGGAAGTGGCCCATGCTAGGTCCGAAGATCGGTTTCTCGCCTGCTTCTCGAGCCAAGCGCAGAGGTTCCCAAAGCGGGTTGCGGTGCTGCGCGTCGTTTACTAGCGTGGTGCTGGCAATTGCGCCTCCCTGCTCCAGCACGGTTACCGACATCCGAGAGTTACTGATTCGAAACGCGGCCAGCCCCTCAAACGTGGTGCGCTGTTGCGCAGCAAGCAAGGCGGCATTTGCCAAAAAGAGGAACCATCGCATCCCAGTAGTCTATCTGTACACTGAGGAGACTATGGCTGCGGATTCGCCGGCGATCGCGGTTCGAAACCTTTCCAAGGTTTACGACGGGCGCGCCGCTGTGGACGGATTAAGCCTGGAAGTGCCGCGCGGCAGCTTTTTTGGGTTTCTGGGGCCGAACGGAGCGGGCAAAAGCACCACGATTCGCATGCTGACCGGTTTGATCCCGCCTACTTCCGGCGAAGTTGAGTTGCTTGGATTTCGCATGCCCGATGACGAGATGGAAATCAAAAAACGAATCGGCCTTGTGCCGGACGAATCGTTGTTGTTCGACCGGCTTACCGGAGCCGAGTTTCTTGAGTTCGTCGGTCGAATGTATGGGCTGCCTCGGCCATTGGCGATTGAGCGCTCGCGGGAGTTGCTGGCTCTGTTTGAGTTGTCTGAACCGCGCAAAATGATCGCAGAGTACTCGAAAGGCATGCGAAAGCGCGTAGCCATGGCAGCCTCGCTAATTCACCGTCCGGAACTGTTCCTGATGGACGAGCCATTCGAAGGAGTGGACGCGGTAGGAGCACGGTTGATGAAAGATATACTGCTCGACCAGGTGCGCCACGGCGCTACCATTTTTCTGACGTCGCACGTGCTGGAGGTGGTGGAGCGGCTCTGCGACCATGTTGCAATCATAAAGAACGGGCGAATCGCTCGCATGGATTCCATGGAAAATTTGCGAAGTAATGCCGCGGAAACCCTGGAAGACGTGTTCGTACGGGAAGTAGGCGCGGAGCGGTCATTCGAACGCCTGGATTGGCTGTAAAAACCGGATTGATTTCGGTAAGGATTTAGATACTTATGCGAAGACTGTTTCTCCCTCTGCTTTTCGTTGTCACGGCAGCCGCACAGAACGCTCCCGTTGAACTCAGCGTGGACGCCACCGATGCTCCACGCCGACTGATGCATGCCACGATGGTTTTCCCGGTCAAACCCGGTGAACTGACACTCCTGTACCCGCAATGGATTCCAGGCGAGCATGGTCCAACCGGCCCAATTGCCGACTTAGTAGGTATTCGGATGATGGCGGGAAACAACACCGTGGTATGGCAGCGCGACCCGGTGAACATGTATGCGTTTCACGTCACCGTGCCGCCAGGAGCAACCCAACTCACGGTCAAGATCGACTTCATTACACCTGCCGATGCCTGTGGTTTTTCTTCTGGAAGTTCCGCGACTTCGGAAATGGCGGTTTTTAACTGGAATCAGTTTTTGCTTTATCCGGCCGGTACTCCGACCGATGGCCTGAATTTCCGAGCGAACTTAAAAGTGCCCCATGGCTGGCGCTACGGAACAGCGCTACCGATTGCGAATGAATCAGGAGACTCCATCCAGTTTCAGCCAAGCTCGCTCACTACGCTGATTGATTCGCCGGTCCTGAGTGGAGCTCACTTTCGAACGATCGATTTAAGCCCCGGCGGAGAGCCGAAACATTATCTTCATTTGAGTTCCGATAGCGATGCGGCGCTCGATATTCCCGCTTCTGAAATTGAGCACTACAAGAAACTCGTGCAGGAAACAGGCGCGCTCTTCGGCTCGCGCCATTATCGGGACTACCACTTCCTGCTCTCGCTCAGTGACCACGTGGCCCATTTTGGTTTGGAACATCACGAGTCAAGCGATGATCGGATGCCGGAACGATTTCTTGTAGATGACACGGCCCGGAACTCTTTTACATCGCTGCTCCCGCATGAGATGGCGCACTCGTGGAATGGCAAGTACCGCAGGCCCGCGGGTTTGGCAACGCCCGATTATGAGCAGCCAATGAAAGGCGACCTTCTATGGGTGTATGAGGGGCTGACCAACTATCTGGGAGAGGTGCTTTCGCCTCGGTCCGGCTTATCGACACCGGAGGCTTACCGGGATGACCTCGCGCAAACGGCCGCGCAGCTCGACAACAAAACGGGTCGGCGCTGGCGTCCTCTACAAGACACGGCCACTGCCGCGCAAGTCCTGTATGGAGCGCGAGCGGACTACTCGGACTTTCGCCGCACCACGGATTATTACCAGGAAGGAACGCTCATTTGGCTGGAAGCTGACGTATTGATCCGGCAGCGCACAAATGGTAGCAAGTCGTTGAATGATTTTTGCCGCGCGTTTTATGGCGGCCCGGGCGGTACACCTGCGGTGAAGCCATACACATTCCAAGATGTGGTTGCCGCTTTGAACATGGTTATGCCGTATGACTGGACTGGTTTTCTTAGAGCACGGCTTGATGCTACAACCGAACATGCTCCGCTAGGCGGCTTGACAAACGGTGGCTGGAAGCTAGTCTACACGGACAAACCCGGAGAGCTTTGGAAGAGCCGGGAAGCAACAACCAAAGGCGTAAATGTCAACTACTCTTTGGGCATGTTCATCCGTGAAGATGGCTCAATCTCCGATGTGCATATTGGCGGCCCTGCGCAGATGGCGGGAATCGCTCCGGCAGTGAAGGTTATTGCAGTAAAAAACCGTGCGTACTCACCCCCTGTGCTCCATGATGCGATTGCACATGCCGCAAAGGATTCAGCGCCGGTTGAGATGCTGGTCCGTGACGGCGAGATTTTCAAGACTTTTA
Organism: Amazona versicolor; assembly: GCA_034782995.1. Lineage (NCBI taxonomy): Eukaryota > Metazoa > Chordata > Aves > Psittaciformes > Psittacidae > Amazona > Amazona versicolor. Next base: position 4,076 of record JAVHMZ010083578.1, on the reverse strand, counting down.
AACTCGATTATCACGGTGGCGAACGCTACCCTCATTTAGTTCGCGACGAAGCCAAGCCGGATCTTCTGAGCGCAATTATCACGCCGCTAACAAAATGATTCGGGCCATCCTGCTGGCCCAATGGCGCAGCATGCGCACATTTCGGACCGGTTGGATTTCCATTTCCACAGTGTTTAGTTGGATTTCGGGAATCCTGTTTTACGGGTTTTGGAGCGTTGCAGCATTCGCTGCCGCGGCGTACTTTGCGAACCCGGAAAATCGCGCAAACTTCCAGCTCGCACTCTCTTCTGGACTGTTACTGATGCTTCTGTACTGGCAGATCACTCCGATAGTGACCGCCAGCATGGGCAGTTCACTGGAGTTAAAAAAGCTACTTGCATATCCGATTCCGCACAGCAAGTTGTTCTTGGTCGAGTTGCTGCTGCGGCTAACAGTTTGTTTGGAAATGCCGGTGGTACTCCTCGGCGCGGTAGCCGGAATTTTGCGAAATCCCGAATTGGGTGGTTGGCTGCGCGCGCCGGCAATTGTCGCGGCGGCTCTGTTCTTCATGGTTCTGAATATTTTGCTCACCGCCGCCATGCGGAACATGCTCGAACGATTGCTTCGGCGCAAGCGGGTGAAAGAGTTTCTGATGTTCCTTTTAGTTGCCGCCACCATCACACCTCAACTTTTGATTGCGACGGGTTTTCGCCCCAAAAATCTGGGTCGATGGTTTCCCGGCGCCCCTTATCTGCCATGGACGGCCGCAAGCAGCCTGATGTTGGGAGAGAGCTTTCTTATCCCAATGCTGGCCGCAATAGTAGCGCTTACCGCCGCTTTTTGGTTTGCACGATCGCAGTTTGAAAATAGTTTGCGCTTTGATGGCAGTACCTCCCGCGGGAAACCAGCGGCGGGAACCTCGGCCGGGCGTTGGGAGTGGTTATTTACCTGGCCTTCCCGCATTCTGGCGGATCCGTACGCTGCCATCATAGAAAAGGAATTCCGATCGCTTTTGCGCACTCCTCAGTTCCGCTTTGTGTTTTTGATGGGCGTCGGTTTTAGCTTGCTGCTGTACGTTCCAGCGCTGAAACACGTTGGGCGCGGCAGCATAAGATTTTTCGACGGAAATATCGTCACGTTCGCATGCATCTATTCCGTTCTTCTGCTAGGCGGAGTCTCATATTTCAACTGTTTCGGATTTGAGCGGTCGGCGGTTCAGGCATGGTATTCCTTCCCGGTGCGGCTTCGCTCCACCCTGGTAGCGAAGAATACAGCGGCTCTTTGTTTCATCTTTGTGGAAATGTTAATGTTCGCCGTCACAGCGCTGCTGGTTGGTTTGCCCCTTAGCGCCGCCAAACTCGCTGAAAGTGTTCTTGCCGGGTTGATCAGCGCGCTTTACCTGATCGCCGTGGGCAACATCGCGTCGGTGCGGCTTGCGCATCCGCTGAATTCGGAGCGAATCTCTCAGGGGGGCAGTTCCAAGGCGAAAAATGCCATTATCCTGGCGGTGTTTCCTATCTTGGTGCTTCCGGTAGCGCTCGCCTACTGGGCTCGATCCGTATTCCGGAATGATCTGATCTTCTACGGAATTCTGTTATTTGCGGTTGCGTTTGGGGCAACACTGTATTGGATCGGTTTAGACACTGCGGTTCGAATCGGAACGGAGCGCCGGGAGCGAATCCTTACCGATCTCTCGCGTAGCGAGGGACCGCTTTCTATTACGTAAGCACAAAGCGCAGCGGCCAGTCCGCGCATCGGGTAATTCCCACTCGTGGAGTAGTGATGATGTTTCCTGAAGTCTGGCGGGCTTCCACGAAGAGGCCGCCGTTCACCAGGTCAGCGCCGTTCAATTCGCGTGTGATGCCCATAGCTTGAGTCAGCTTCCCTGGTCCGTTGGCGAGCGCTTTGTCGCTCGCGGCGGGGGGGCGGCGTGCGCGCATGATCGCTAGCCCCCGTTCCGGAGAAATCGCGCGTAAGAGGACGCATCCCGGCGAGCCTTCCGGCTCGGCAACAATGTTCAGGCAATCGTGAAGACCGTAGTTCAGATAGATATAAGCATGCCCAGGCGGGCCAAAAATCACCGCTGTACGAGGCGTGATGCCGCGCGCGGAGTGACTTGCCCAATCTTCGCCACCCAGATACGCCTCGGTCTCAGTGATTACTCCCGCGGTATCCCCGTGCACCAGCAACTGGCCGAGTAGCGCGCGTGCAACTTCGACCGCGGGCCGGGCGTAAAACTGGCGTGGGAGAATGCTATTCACCTGAATATTATGCGTTTGTTCACGGCACTCGAACTGCCGAAGGGCTTGGTCAATCAGTTGGAATTTCTGATACAAGAACTGAAGCCTCTGGCGAGGCTTCGGTGGAGCCCGCCAGAAAATCTGCATATTACGACAAAGTTCATTGGTGAGTGGCCGGCAGCCAGGTTAGAGGAGTTACGCGAGAGGCTGCCGGTGCCACCGGACCAGTTGGAAGTAAAGATCAAAGGGATTGGTTTCTTTCCGAATGACCGGTTTCCTAAAGTGTTTTTCGCCAACGTCCAGTCGAATGCGGAGCTTAGCGCGCTTGCGCGAGCCACAGACCAGACTTTCGGGGAAATGGGCGTGCCGCTCGAGAAACATCCCTACCGTCCGCACGTGACGCTTGCGAGAATTCCGGATGCCATTCACTTGCACGGAATGCGGGACCGGCTTGCGAAACGGGAGCCGCTGGAGTTTCCCGAATTCAAAGCGGAGGAGCATTGCCTTTTTGAGAGCCGCGCAGGCCGTTATATCAATTTGGGCCGGGCTGTCCTGGGCGCGGGAGTCAAAGAATGACGTGGCTCTCCTTAGTGATTGCATATTTGTTGGGCGGAATACCAGTTGGGTTCTTGCTGGTGAAGTTGAAAACCGGCGGAGATGTACGGGAATCGGGAAGCGGTAATATCGGAGCGACGAATGTACACCGGGTGGCCGGGCAGTTAGCGGGGATCGCCACTTTGTTGCTGGATGCGGCAAAGGGTTTTCTCGCGGTTTGGATCGCTTACAAGCTATCGGCTGGGAGCATCGCCTGGGCGAGCGCAGCGGCGGTATGCGTCATGCTGGGCCATATTTATACTCCGTTTCTGCAGTTCAAAGGGGGAAAAGGTGTGGCGACGTTCTTGGGCGCCTTTCTGTTCCTGGCCCCGGGCGCGATGGTGGCCGTGACGATCGTATTTGTTACCGCAGTTGCCTTCCTTCGCATGATTTCTTTTGGATCCATCTTAGGAGCCGTATGCTTTCCCCTGGCGGTTTGGCTGATCGCCCAGCCAGGGTGGCCGCTGATGGCCGCAGCCCTAATTTGCTCCCTACTTGTTCTTTACCGCCACGCCGAGAACGCAAGGCGCATTCACCAGGGAACGGAACGAATTTTTCACTGGGGAGGAAAGTAGTTTGCAATCCGCCGCCATCTTAGGTGGCGGAAGTTGGGGCACGGCGCTGGCGTTAGTTTTAGCAAGACGCGGTTTGCCAGTAACGCTTTGGGTTCATGATGCCGGTCGCGTGAGAGACCTTGCGAAAACGCGCATAAATACAGCGTATTTACCTGGATTTACTCTGCCTGAGTTGGTTCAGGTAACGGGTGATATTGGCCAAGCGCTGGAGAAAACGGACGTTGTTATCTTTGCGGTACCCTCATACGCCTTGCGCGAAATTGCGAGGGAATCGTCGCTCTTTCTGCCGCCAGACGTCCATCTGGTCAGCGCGACGAAAGGAATCGCCCGCGGCTCGTTTCAGACTATGTCGGAAATAATTGTGGAAGAGACGGGCCGTTCTGCGATCACCGCCTTGTCCGGACCAAGTTTCGCCTACGAGGTTGCAGCGGGCCTGCCCACAGCAGTAGTAGCGGCGAGCAAAAATGTTAGATTTGCCGCGACCGTTCAACAGCTATTTTCCGGCCCAACGTTCCGCGTGTATGCCAGCGCGGATATTTTATGTGTGGAGCTAGGCGGAGCCGTAAAAAACGTAATCGCAATCGCGGCAGGCGTAGTCCACGGTTTAGCGTTCGGGCATAACGCAGTCGCGGCGCTAATTACCCGGGGATTAGCAGAAATCTCCCGGTTGGCTTATGCTCTGGGGGCT
>JAVHMZ010083476.1:0-10651 GCA_034782995.1 Amazona versicolor | reverse complement strand
GGGTTAACACCCGCTCCCATCGCATAAGTGAGCTTCTGAGTAGTTCGGAAGATGAATGCCCCGTCCGCCGTTTTTTGGTATTCGCTCTGGAACAACGAGGCGCCTTCGCGGTACACGTCGAAGTATCGGTCCAATGCGGAGTTATATACGGTAACTCGCTCGGGAACAAGCTTCAGCGCTTCTGAGTTGTCCGTGACACTCATCGATCTACCCATGGCGCTCATGCGGTAAGCTCGCGCAATCGCATCATGGCAGCGTGAACCGGCGCAACTACCCGAGCCGATATAGCCAACTGCAGGATCTGTATTGCGAAAAGTCTGCTGCGCTCCAGCTAGTTGCGCGAGAGCCAAAGCGCCTGCGAGCAGTAAGACGAGAGCCCCCCACATGAGTTCCTACTATATGCGGTTCCCCATTGGTATAGTGTTGCGCAGTGAATCGCCGCGCGTTTGTGCAAGCGTTAGGGAGCCTGCCCGCGCTGAGTCTTCCGGGGTTTTCCAGCGCGCTATCTCACTCACTTCGGTTCGAAGATATCGCCGCCCGTTCCGGCGTCCGCTTTCGCTGCAACGGCAGCCCCACTTCGCAGAAATATCTTCCGGAAACCATGGTGGGCGGCGTCGCCGTATTCGACTATGATGGCGACGGCAGACTCGACCTGTTCTTCGTCAATGGGGCATTGCTCGACGATCCCATGCCGGCCGGCAAAGCGCCGGATAAGTCGGACCCACGTTTCTGGAACCGGCTTTATCACAACAACAGCGACGGAACCTTCACCGATGTGACCGAGCGCGCCGGCGTTGCCGGTCATTCATTTGGCATGGGAGTAGCGGTTGGCGATTTTGACAACGACGGTCGACCCGACCTTTACGTCACCAATCTCGGCCAAAACATCCTCTATCACAATAACGGCGACGGCACATTTCGCGATGTAACGGCGATGGCGGGCGTAACCGCGGGCGGATGGTCTACGGGCGCCTGCCTTGTCGACTACGACCGCGATGGTTGGCTGGACTTAGTCGTGAGCCGCTATCTCGATTGGAACTTTGCGAATAATCCACATTGCGGAAGTTATAAACCCGGCGGTCGCGCCTACTGTCATCCGGATCAATTTCAACCGGCGACGCACCTGCTTTTCCGGAACAATCGCGATGGCACGTTCACCGATGTGTCGCGCGAATCGGGCATCGGCAATTTTCCGGGCAATGGCCTCGGCATCGCCATCAACGATTTCGACGGTGACGGCTGGCCCGATATTTTCATCGCCAATGACAATCGCGCCCAGCAGCTATTTCGAAATCTGCGTAACGGAAAGTTTGAGGAGATTGCACTCGACGTCGGCCTAGCTTACGACGAGAATGGCCACACGTTCTCCGGGATGGGCGTGGACTTCGCCGATTACGACAACGACGGTCGGCCCGACATCGTGGTGAGCACGCTCGCGAACGAACGCTACGCCATCTTTCGCAATTCTGGGAAGGGGTTCGTTTACTCGACCGAACCGACGAAGTTAGGCGCGATCTCCGCGCGGCATTCCGGCTGGGGTCTCAAGTTAGTCGATTTTGACAACGATGGACGAAAAGACTTATTCGTCGCGCAAGGCCACGTGCTAGACACTGTTGAGCAGACGTTTCCCGGCCTTCGCTATCGGGAACCGCCCGTACTCATCCGCAATGAACCGGGCGCGTTTCGTGATATCTCGCCTGAAAGCGGAACGCCTTTTGCAGATCCTCGCGCGGCTCGCGGCGCCGCATTCGGCGATCTCGATAACGATGGGCAGATCGAAATCGTGGTCAATGTTTTGAACGGTCCGGCAATGGTTCTAAAAAATCGAAACCCAACCGCGAATCGTTGGCTGATCGTCAATCCAGTTGGAGTCGCGAGCAATCGGGATGGCATCGGGGCAAAAGTTCGAATCCTAACGGAATCAGGGCTGACTCAATCCGCCATCGTGTCGACCGCCGGAAGTTATCTTTCGGCAAGCGATCGGCGCGTTCACTTCGGTCTGGGGAAAGAAACGAAGGTGAAACTGCTGGAAATTGTTTGGCCAAGCGGGAAAACCCAACGTATTCAGGATGTCGCGGCGAATCAGATTTTGCCGGTCCGGGAGCCAACCTGAAGATTTTCGGCCATTCCAGCAAGCGCTTGACTATTTGGGAACTTGCAAATATAATCCGTTTGTCTTAGCCAAAAAGTAAGCGATAACGCTTAGAAGAGGTGGCTTTATGCCGTTCTCGCGTGGTTTATGGTTTCAGAGGCTGTTTACCGCAGCGTTTCTCGCGATTGTCTGCGTCGCATCTCGCGGACTTTTGGAGGCGCAGCTTTCTACAGGATCCGTCACGGGCATTGTCCGCGACGCAACTGGAGGTGTCGTGCCAAATGCGACCGTGGTGCTGCTGAACACGGCTACCAACATCGACCGCAGGTCGGAGACGAACTCGTCGGGCAACTACACCTTTCTTAACATCAATCCAGGCCAATACACCGTATCGACTACGGCGGCCGGATTTCGCTCTGCGCGCGTGGCGGCTTTCGAATTGGCGGTCAATCAGACGCTGACGCTAGACATGACGCTTGAAGTCGGTACTCTCGACCAAGCCGTTCAGGTCGAAGCGCAGGCCGAAGAGGTGCAAAGCTCGACTGCGGAGCTCGGGACGGTTATCGCCCAGCGGCAGGTGAATGATTTGCCACTGAACGGTCGCAATTTCACCGCGCTTTTGCAATTGACGCCTGGCGCGGCGCCGATCAGCGTGTCGCAGAACGGAGGGGCAGGCACGTTTGGTACGCCGACGACTTACGGCGCCGACTATGAGTTTCCCGCGATGAACGGACAGACCAATCGTTCGAATTTCTTCCGCACGGATGGAATTATCAATCAGGGCGCGTTTCTCAGTACTTATGCTGTGCCCCCAATCATCGACACGGTGCAGGAGTTTAAGGTCAATTCACATAACGATCAGGCCGAGTTTGGGTCCGTGCTAGGCGGAATCGTGAATGTGGTTACTAAGTCAGGGACGAATGGATTGCACGGCACCGCGTGGGAGTATGTTCGTAATAACGCTTTTGACGCGCGCAATACCTTCCAGCAGGATGTCCAGGTGTTTCACCAGAACGAGTTCGGTTTCACGGTAGGAGGACCGGTATTCATTCCGAAGCTATATAACGGTCGCAATAGAACCTTTTTCTATGGCGGCCTGCAGGAGTTCCGCTATCGCAGTCCGGCGAACTCCTACTTTCGGGTCCCCACCGAGGCCAATTACAACGGCGATTTGAGCGATATTCCGACTCAAATCTATAATCCGTTTTCAACGCGCGAAGATCCGGCGCATCCGGGAAGCTTTATTCGCGATCCGTTTCCCAACAACCAAATCCCGCCAAGTCTGATCGATCAAAACTTGGTAGGATTTGCTAAAGCAACACTTCCCGCGGCCGGCCCGCTTCTCAACGGGCTAAATAACGCAATCGATACTACGCCTTTCAAGCAAAATGTTCAGGATTACACATTCCGCGTAGACCAAAACTTCGGACAAACCGATTATCTTTCCTTCCGGTACAGCGCGGCGCAACAGGATAATCAGCAGTCTGGCGGACGTCCCGCCCTCCAAAGCATTACCGAGCGTCCGGGTGTGAACTATGGAGCGAACTGGGTTCACACGTTCAGCCCCACACTGGTTCTGCAGGCCCAATTCGGTCACGCAAACGTGCAAGACAATGGATCGACCAGGTTCGTGACCAAGCCACCGGATATTGGATTTAGCCCTACGTTCGCCGGAAACTTCATCGGTGGTGTCACAATCGTTCCCGCCGTCAACGTGGACGGGTTTTTCAGCGGAGGCGAGAGCAATAGCCTCAATCCCAACTTCGGCAATAACTACGAGTATCGGGGAAACGTATCGAAGATCATCGGCAACCACACGCTGAAAGCGGGAGCGGAGTGGACGTCAAACTCCTTCGAATCGGTATACAACAACGCAAATACCAATTATTCCGCTCAGCAGACTGGCAATCCCGAGGATTCCACTCAGCCAGGTAGTTCGCTGGCTTCCTTCCTGTTAAATGTTCCCGATAATGCGGGGCGGAGAAACGTGCATGAAACCACGCGACCGGGCGGCGTGATGTCGTTCTATGTGCAGGACTCCTGGAAAGCCACTCCGCAGCTAACAGTGAACCTGGGGTTGCGTTACGACCGCACATTCCAGCCTCCTTACGGCCTTCCCAGTACCGTTGGACAGAACGGCGGTATCGAAACCGGTGAAGTCAATTTCAACAATGGCACCTATGTCCTGCAGAAACTTCCGCCTTCCTGCCAAGACCGCGGGTTTGCACCCTGTATTCCCGGAGACGGCTCGCTTCCCGATCACGTAGTTCTCGATTCGCGCGGTAAGATCTTCCACGACACCACCAGTAACTTCGGTCCGCGCATAGGGCTTGCCTATCGATTCCGCCAGAAGACCGCCATCCGGTCTTCATTTGGGATCTTCTACGACAACTGGGCCTCCGTCGTGCAGACCGCCCAAAATTACGAAGGCTCTTGGCCGGATATTGGTCAGCAGTTAGCGAATAACCTGAACAAACCTGTGCCGGGCAGCCCGCTTCCTACCGTCAAGGGACAGGATCCGTTTGCGCCGACCGGAACAACCAGCGGCGCGCAATGCTATTGCAATTCGCAGTCGGGACTATTTCCGGCGCCTACTCCCTTCAATCAGGTGCAATGGTTCATAGATCCCTACGCGAAGAATCCATACTCGATGCAGTGGAACTTCGGCATACAACATCAATTCACCGACACCGACGTGTTGACGGTGAATTATGTAGGCTCGGGATCCCGCAGACTCAATGTGGGTGGATACTACAATACGGCGTTGACTCCGGGACCCGGCGACCCTCAGGCACGATCGCTCTATCCTTACATCGCTCCGACCTTTTATGACCGGTCCATCGGTCGAGCGAGCTACAACGCGCTCCAGGCACAGTATCAGCGCCGTTTTGCAAAGGGGCTTGCTTATCAGGTCGCTTATACTTACTCGAAGTCTATCGATATCGGCAGCTCGGGATGGTTCGGCGTAGAAGGTCAATCCGTGACCGATCCCTATCACGTGGACCGCGATCGCGGACCTTCGGGCTTCGACCTGACTCACGTGTTCACAGCCAACGTCGTATACGATTTGCCTTTCGGTACAAATAAGGCATTCTCCACCGGCAACAGGTTGGCCGATTACGTTATCGGCAACTGGCAGTTTAATACGATCTTCCTGGCTCGCTCCGGGCAGGTGTACAACGTCTATGTGAGCGGCGACGTGGCCAATACGGGGAACGTCGGTTGGGCGCAATATGAAAGAGCGAATTTAGTGGGCGACCCGGAAGCCATTAGCCATCGGACCTGGAGTCACTACATCAACACCGCTGCCTTCCAGATACCGGCGCAATATACGTTCGGAGATCTGGGCCGCGATGCTTTGCGAACGGATCCTTACTGGAATCTTGATTTCTCAATCTTCCGTGCATTTCCCATCAAGGAGGGTATTCGAGCCGAGATCCGCGCCGAGTCGTTCAACCTGCTGAATACCGTGATTTACGGAACTCCGAGTAACGACATGGCGGATCCGGCTAACTTCGGACGCGTGACGAGTACCGCAAACCGTCCGCGGCAGTTGCAGTTCGGCGCTAAAGTAATCTTCTAACTTGATGTTTGGAGGGCCTGGTGTAACATAGCAGCAGTTTCCGTTACCTCAGGTCCTCATGCTTGCTCGTTTGGCCGTTGGGTGGCTCTCGCTTTACGGAAGTATATTGGTCGCGCAGAGTAACTTAAAGTGCGTTCGGCCGCACGAACTCGACGCGGCATTGAAACGCGAGCCGTCCGCGCCGGTTTATAACGCGCTCGGGAAGTACTTCGCGGATCGGCATGAGAGCGCATGCGCAATTTCCGCCTTTGAATCGGCAGTGAATCTCGCGCCATCCGATGCCGACAGTCACTTTAATCTCGGCCTCGCTCTGATTGAAGCAAACCGGCTGGAGCGCGCCGAATCGGAGTTGCGCGTTGTCATTCAAGAGAGGACGCAATGGCCAGACGGTCACAACGCACTTGCCTGGGCCTATGAAAAACAGAAGCGTGCCGAAGACGCCATCGCCGAGTTTAAGATCTCTTTGCAACTCGACTCGGGCAACGTCTTCGCTCTTCAACACATAACGGATGTCCTGATCGCGGGAGGCAGGTACTCGGCAGCCATCGCGTTACTTACTCCGCCCCCAGCCGACTCCGGTCTCCGTACTAATCTTGCGATTGCTTATTCAAAGAATGATAAGACGGATGACGCGATCGCTCTCTTGAAGCAGATTGTCTCCGAGGAGCCAAATTCGCCTGACGCGCACCTCAATCTGGCGTCGGAATATGCCCATCACAAGATGTATCAGGAGACAATTACCGAGTATCGGGAGGTGCTCCGGCTGGACGCTAGGAACGATCAAGCCCGCATAGCTTTGGTGAAGGGTTACAACATACTCGCTAATTACAGCGAAGCTTTGCCGCTGGTGGAAGACTATGCACGGCGCCATCCGGCAGACTTTGAAGGTCAATATCTCCTCGGCGAGGTATATCGAGGGTTGGGGAGATATGAGGATGCGGTCGCTCCGCTCCGCAAAGCGGTCAAGATGCGCCCCTCATACTACCAGGCTCTTTACGATCTCGGGTTTGTTTTCGCCAAACAAGGTAAGTATGTGGAAGCGCTTCCCTTATTCCGAAAGGCGGTGAGTATTCCGGGTGACTCCGGCGAAGCGCACTACCAGTTGGCAATGACTCTGAAAGCTCTGAATCAACCGGATCGCGCCGCCAGGGAATTCGCTCTCTTCAAAGCGCAAAAGGAGCGGCAAGGACTGAAAGATGTCGCCGCCGTTGAGGGCGGCCGCGCCAATGAGCGTCTCACGTCGGGCGATGCGCAACAAGCGGTCGAATCTTACCAAGCTTCGTTGAAGAATGATCCCGATAACGCCCGTACGCACTATAACCTCGCGCTTGCCATGGACCGTCTGGGCGATCGTACCGGCGAAAGAGAGCACCTCCAGAAAGCCGTTCAACTGGACCCTAAGCTTGCTTTGGCGCAAAATCAACTAGGCTTATTGGATTTGCAGGACGGAAGTGCTTCGACGGCGGAGTCGCGGCTCAAAACCGCCCTTGTGCTCGACCCGCAGTATGCCGAGGCGCAGAACAATCTCGGGGTTCTCTACGGACAGCAAGGAAAAGTGAAAGACGCCGAGGCACTGTTCCGACAAGCGACTGAGAATAATCCAAACTATGCTCAAGCTTATCTGAATCTCGGATTGATTCTGGCAGGCCAGGATCGCTTTGACGACGCCGAACAACAACTCGAAGCGGCTATCCGGATATCGCCGGCTCTCAAAGGGGGACTTACGGCGCTAGCTATGGTGCGAGCACGTAAGGGACAATGGCAGGAATCCATCGACGCTTTTCGAAAGGTAGTTGAGCAGGATAAATCATCCCCCGAAGCTCACCTGAATCTTGGAATTGCTCTTGCCGATAGTTACGACCTGCCCGCGGCGCTTAGGGAGTTTTCGACCGCTGTCGAACTCGCGCCGGAGTCACCCGCAGCGCGCTACAACAAAGGCCGCGCTCTATTTGACCTGAAGCGATATTCCGAAGCGGAAATCGAGCTCGCGCGGGCTATCCAACTTGCGCCGGATAACTTCGATGCCGGATATCTTCTAGCCCTAAGCGAAAAGCAGTTGCGCGAGCCCGTGAAGGCAGAGAGGGCACTACGGACTGCATTGGCGCAACGTCCGCGCGATCCGGATACGCATTTCCAATTGGGACAGATACTGGCCGAACTCGGTAGAAAGCGAGACGCCATTGCCGAGTGGAAGACCGCCGTCGAGATCAATCCCGAACAAAGCCAGGCATTATCGAATTTAGTGAGGGCTATGCAGGAGACCGACCCGAACGAAGCAGCTAAGTTCCGGGGACTTTTCGATGCTGCGCAGGCGAAGCGCATGGTTACCGATCGCGCGGGGTCTTTGTCGAACTTTGCCTTAGCTTCGGCGGACGCGCATGACTGGGAACAAGCCATCTCGCAACTAAACGAAGCTATTCGTGTCTGTGGCGATTGCGGATCAAGCGGGAATTTACACAAGAATCTTGGATTGATTTACTGCCGGTCCGGCAACTTGAGCGATGGTGAGCGTCAACTGAGAGTCGCCAAGGAGATGCTTCCCGCTGACCGGGAGATCGCTCGCTCGCTCGATATGATAGCGTCGCAGAATATTAGGGCGACTACCGTTACGAGATGACGCGGCTGGTGATTCCGCTCGTCGTTATCGCCGGTGTGGCACTCTCCTTTCAGCCAAAAACAACCAAACCTATATATTTCGAGAATCGTCAAAGAGAATCAGGTATTCGATTTGTTTTAAATAACGGAACCATTCCCGATAAGCCCATCCTCGACTCCGTGCTAGGAGGCGTTGCGGTATTTGACTACGACGGTGACGGGTACTTGGATATCTATTTCACTAATGGCGCATCGCTGCCGAGCTTTCAGAAGACGAATCCCTCATTCAGTAATCGCCTTTATCACAACAAGCGAAACGGCGCCTTTGAAGATGTAACCGATCACGCGGGTCTAGATGGCGCCGGATACAGCATGGGGGTGGCTGCCGCGGATTATGATAACGACGGAAAACCAGACCTGTTTCTTGCGGGCTATCGGCGTAACACTCTCTATCACAACAATGGCGATGGTACGTTCACGGATGTGACGGAGAAAGCTGGGCTTTCTGGCCAGAAGCTCTGGTCGGTAGGCGCCGCTTGGTTCGACTATGACAACGACGGACTACTCGACTTATTCGTGTCGAACTATCTCGACTGGTCGTTTGAAAACAATCGAATATGCGGTGAGCCAGGGAAACGCCTCTCTTGCTCGCCGGCCCTTTATAACGGCCAGCCAAACACTCTCTACCACAATAATGGAGATGGAAGTTTTACGGATGTTTCGACGATCACCGGCATTGCACGCCTGGTTGGCAAAGGCATGGGTCTAGCTGTAGCGGACTATGATGGAGACGGCTATAGCGATGTCTTTGTCGCAAACGATAATGAACGGAATTTTCTATTTCACAATGACCGGGGACACGGATTCACAGAGGTTGGCGTTGCAGCAGGTGTGGCGTATACCGAAGACGGTGTTACTGCGTCAAGCATGGGCGTCGATTTTCGAGACTTTAACAACGATGGCCTACCCGATCTTGCGGTAACCGCGTTAGCCGGGGAAACCTTCACGCTCAGGTTCGGTACATCCAATCATATCTTTAATGACGCCACTTATCAGTCGGATATCGGACTGGCTTCGAATCTGCTAAGCGGCTGGACTGCGGGTGCTTTCGATTTCGATAACGACGGGTTCAAAGATCTATTCTTCACGAATTCACACGCGAGCGAGAACGCGGATGTCTCCGGGTTCCGGCATTATCGGCAACGCAATGCGGTGTTCCGCAATGTTAATGGAAACGTTTTTCAGAATGTAACCGACGCAGCGGGTCTTCAGGCGGGCACTCCACTAGCCCATCGAGGCGCCGCCTTCGGCGATTTCGATAACGATGGACGCGTCGATGTCGTGACGTCATCGATCGGCGATCCGGTCGAATTACTCATGAATCGAAGCCCATCCCGTGGACATTGGATTCTCATTAAGACCGTCGGCCAGAAGAGCAATCGGGACGGTATTGGAACGCGTATCCGACTCACCACAGCCGATGGAAAGGTTCAGTATAACCACGTCACAACGTCGGTTGGGTATGTAAGCTCTTCGGATCTCAGAGTACACTTCGGACTCGGTTCGGAGTCGCTGATACGCGAAATTGAATTGCGATGGCCGAGCGGTAAACTCCAGGTTCTTCGTAACGTGAAAGCCGACCGCGTGCTCGAGATCCCGGAAGAATGATTTCCTGCCGGCTTGCATGCATGCTTACCTGTCTTCCGGCTGCGGTCGCGCAGGTTTGCCCGAGCGACACAGGTATTGCCGGAAGCATTCATTCCGCTCTCGACCGAGGTGAAGTCCAGCAAGCCGAAACAACGCTCGCGACAGTTCGAGATAACTTCCCTGGTTGTGCGGGCCTGATCGCAGCGGAGGGACGGATCCAACTAGCGCGCCGGAACTATGACGACGCCAATGCGGTTTCCGAGCGGGCTATAGCGGCGGACCCCCACGACTCCCCGGCTTGCGCTCTGCGCGGTCAGATGCTAACGATGCAGGGTCGGTCTTTGGAGGGAAAGCAATTGCTCGAACAGGCAATCCGCATCGATCCGCATAACTCCGAAGCATTGTTCCGGCTCGGCGCCATTCTTGATCGTGAGAAGAGCAGCGCGAAAGCGGCGGAGATCTTCCGCAAGACGGTCGCGTTACGCCCTCACGATCCGCGCGCTTGGGATTATCTCGCTCTCAATCTCGAACCGCTCGGCGAGATTGCGAGTGCTGAGTTGGCCTACAAGCGAGGCTTGGCGGTAAATCGGCCGCCATTGTTTGATTCTTTCCTCGACTATAACTACGGGCGGCTGCTATTTAAGCTCAATCGGCTGGATGAAAGCAGGTTGCATCTCGATCGGGCAATTGAATTAGTCTCGAGTGTTCGCGCCCCTCGATATGATCGTGCGAAA
>JAVHMZ010083368.1:0-10659 GCA_034782995.1 Amazona versicolor | reverse complement strand
CCTCCGTTGAAGGATGTCATCTTGCCCGAGCGCCAGGGCGTGGTGCCCGCATGATTCCCGTACGCTAACGAGGGGCCATTGTCCGAAGTAAAGATGACCAGAGTATCGCGCTCCACGCCGTTGTCTTTCAGCGATCGAGTGATCTCTCCCACTGACCAATCGAGTTCGCAGATCACGTCGCCGTAAACTACCGCTCCCGATTTGCCTTTGAATGGCTCACTGGTGAACAACGGTATATGCGGCATCGTATGAGGAACGTACAGAAGGAAAGGATTCTTCCTGTTCCGTTGAATGAAACTGACCGCATGCTCCGTATACCACTTCGTAAGCAGCGCCATGTGCTCTGGCTTGACACGGTCAATCTTAACTTGGCCGTTCTCCCAAAACTTCAGCGGATTGTCCTTGTACCTCCCATGAAACTCCCACATGTCGTTGGAGTACATCAGGCCGCAGCTTTCGTCGAAGCCGCGAACGTCGGGACGGGTCTCCGGTTGATCGCCTACATGCCACTTTCCATATACCGCGGTGCGGTAGCCCGCCGGCTTCAGAACCTGGGCGATGGTGGTGAAGCTTGGGTCGAGTCCTCTCAGACCTGGAGTGAGTGCGCCGAAGACCTTCACATGTTCGGGATAGCAGCCTGTCAGCAGAGCCGAGCGGGACGCGGAACAAATTGCCTGAGGAACATAGAAGTTGCGATAGCAGCATCCTTCCCGCGCCAGTCGCTCAACGTGCGGAGTTGGATACGGCGGATTCCCAAACGGGTGAAAGTCCGAGTAGCCCGAATCGTCGAGAAGAACGATCACGATATTAGGCGGTCGCGTGCCCTTCGCCGCTGCGGTAAGCGCGCCCGACGCGATGATCGTCTGGTGCAGAAACCTTCTGCGGCTGATCATCTGCGGGCGTGTGTCAAAGTAACCGGCCCCATGATACGGCCTTCCTGTAAAGGCCGTTCCCACTTGCGGATCGCGTTCAGATACTCCGGATTGTTCCATTGCGAGTACGCCAACTCGTACATCGCGCAAGAGGGTGAATCAATGCGGGCAATTTGCGGAAGCGTCCACTTAGATGGGTCGGCGCAATACTTGGCGTGATAGTCGAGCGCGAGTTTCAGTCCTCGTCCATCGGGCAGGGCGTAGCCGTAGAGATTGACGCCCTGATGCTTGGCGATCTCTGCGGTCTGCGTCATCGCGTTCAGAGCGTATAACGAATATCCAAGCGACGCGGTGCGGCTCAATTCCTGAAGCATTTGTCCCTCGCTTCCGATCTGGTCTGGCAGAATCTTCTTGAAATTGTCCAAGGCGTAAGAAAGGAGCGCCTGATCGTCCAGCAGCGCGCCAGCGACAGCAATGAGATTTGTTCTCCAGTTTTCGAAGTTATTCTTTGCCTGCCAGTCCTTCCCACTTTCAGCCAGACTCCGGACCCAATCGAGAAACGCAGATTTCTCCTCTTTTCTCCAGCCGGGATAGTTCCACATCAGATCGGCGCCGTAAAACAGGCCCGGCATCGTGATGCTAATGTCGATGTGCGCATTGCCCGGCGTGTAGTGTGGAGCCATGCGTGTCTCGGGATTCAGGCACCACACGCGGAGCAGCTGCACAGCGCGCGCGGCATAGCGCTCGTCGCCGGTGAAGGCGTAGCCGACGCCCAGGTTGCGAACGGCCCGCCCTATATTCAGCGCGTTTGCATAGTCTTCTCGGTCCGCTCTGGGATTGCTCTTGCCGTCGCGACAATCGGGATCCTTGCCGTCGACCGCTTTCCAACCGCAGTAAGGTTTTGCGGAAAAGTAGTCGTGCCCGTTTTCCGGACCGCCGTTCGACGTAATGGTGAATGGTCCTGCGGACAGCGCAGCATTCGCATCCTTTAGCATCTTGTCGTACGCGTCTTTCCATGGGCTCTCGCCCGCCGAGACCTTCGCCCGGATCGCTTTGATCTCACTTGCGTTGACGAATAGATTGGGATGAGGTTCCGCGCGTGCCGGCACAGGCGAGAAGGCGATAAAGGCGAGCAGCCCGAAACAGTTTGCAAAATGAGAACACATAGCTCGCCGACACTTTACAGGAATGTCTCAATAGGCGCTAGGGCAATCATCCGAATATTTCTGGCGATCCGATGCCCCAGCCGGTAAGTTTGACCGGATTTTCATATACAAAGCGCGTCAAAAGCCAATACACTACACGATGGAATGGCCACAAATCGGAAGCAAGTGCAAGAAGGTTTGAAATCCCCACCGACGCGCCGTGTACTTGCGGCTGCGGGAGCGGCGGCGTTGATTGTTCCACGACACGTGCTGGGCGGCTCCGCCTACCAAGCACCGAGCGACACACTCCGGATCGCAGCCGTCGGCATCGGAGGAATGGGACGCAATTATCTCGAAGGATGCAAGAGTGAAAACATCGTTGCGCTGTGTGACCTGGATCACCAGTTTGCCGGTCCCGTCTTCGCCAAGTATCCGCAGGCCACTAAGCACCACGATTGGCGCCGCATGTTTGACAAGGAGGCGAAGAATTTCGATGCGCTCATCGTCGCTACACCGGACCATACGCATGCTGTCATTCAAACGGCGGCCCTGAAAATGGGTAAGCACGTCTACTCCGCTAAACCGCTCACTCACAACATCTATGAGGCCCGGCGTGTCTCCGCGGCGGCAACGCAAGCGAAAACGATTACCCAGACCAGCGTACAGAGTTGCGCCAGCGAAGGTGCATGCAGCACTGCCGAGATTCTGATGTCGGGTATTCTGGGTCCGATTCGGGAGGTACATTCATGGACTCCGCAGCCCATTTATCCGACTTCATTGCTCCGGCCAACCGATACCTCAAAGCCGCCGGAAGGCCTGGACTGGGATCTCTGGCTTGGGCCCGCGCCGGCGCGTCCATACAACCCCGCCTATCATCCCGGCAATTGGCGCGCCTGGTGGGACTTCGGTAACGGGGACGTCACAGACATGATTTGCCACACGCTGCACGTCTATTACAACGCGCTTCGTTTGAGCGAGCGTCCGCCAACTTCGGTCTACGCATACCGCACATACCGCCGCGAAGGTTTTGCCCAACCGGTGGTACTAACGCCCGAAACCGAAAGCCCAGCGAATATGGTGACTTGGGAATTCCCAGCTATCCCAGATATGCCCGCAATGAACTTCCATTGGTATGAGGGTGGAATGCGCCCGTTGCGGCCGGCGGAACTGGATAAGAAGCTCCCCATGCCCTCGGGAGGCGTCCTGTTCGTGGGCGAGAAGGGCAAAATGCTGAGCGGCTTCAGTGGAGGAAACAACCTGCTGCTGCCCGAAAGCAAATTCCGTGGATTTCAGGCTCCGTCCAAGACGTTGCCACGCACCATTGGCCACTACCGCGAGTGGTTCGAGGGATGTAAGACCGGAAAGCGGACAAACTGCCCGATGGAGTTCGGCGCCAAGATGACCGAGATTGGTCTTCTCGGAAGTATCGCCGTACGCAAAGTTCCGCAGAAAGCCGCAAATGGCTGGGACGTGGACGTTCTCGAATGGGATTCCGCGGCGATGCGGTTCCGCAACGACGAGGAAGCGAATCGTTGGGTTAACCCGCCTTACCGCGCAGGATGGGCGCTGGCCTAGCCGTTTTTCTAAGCCTCAGAATCATCACTTCACAAAAGTATTTGATTGGATTGTTACAGCCACAGCCTACTGCGGGCGCATACGCTACTAGCCATAAGCAGCAATCCGGTCCGTAAGACTCGCGTCAGGAGGAAGCCATGTTTCGCAATTGCCTCGTCGGCATCGCAGTTTCGTTTCTCGTTCTTGTTTCTTCTCCCGTAGCCCCCGCCCAAGTTGTTTCCGCGACTCTAACCGGCGACATCCGGGATTCATCCGGCGCCTCCGTGCCCCACGCCGTCGTGAAGGCCACGGAAAACGCTACTCGAACGGTTCGCACAACCGAAACGTCCACGGAAGGTGTCTACAACCTCCCGTACCTCAGTCCGGGAACATACCTGCTCGAAGTCGAGGCCGCTGGCTTCAAGAAGTTTTCTCAAGACAACGTCTTGTTGAACGTGTCCACTACCGTCCGCCTCGACGCTGTACTCACGCCTGGAAGCGTCAATGAGACTGTCACCGTAACAGCGGAGTCCCCGGCCTTACAAACCGACCGCGCCGAAGTCTCGCGAAATTTTACGACTAAGACGGTCTCCGAAATTCCGCTGGCGAATCGTAATATCGAGGCGTTGGTTGGACTCATGGCCGGTGTCGCGCCGCCGGTGCAGAACTTCACGGCGTCAGAAGATCCACAGGGCACCACATTCTTCAACGCCAACGGACAGGGCAACTCATCGAATAACACCATTGTGGACGGCGTCGATAACCACAATCCGACGCTTGGTCTCACCATCTATATCCCTTCACCGGAAGTCGTCGAGGAAGTCCACGTCAGTACGAGTAACTACAGCGCTGAATTCGGTCGAGTGGGAGGGGCGGTGGTCAATGCAACCACCAAGGCCGGTACTAACGCGCTCCATGGATCGCTGTGGGAATTCAACAGGGTTAGAAGGTTGCTTGCTCGCGACTTCTTTAACAAAGACAACCAGCCCAAACCGGGGTTTACCCGTAACGAGTTCGGAGCGGCGGCTGGTGGTCCGATCATCAAAGACAAGACATTCTTCTTCGGCGCTTATCAAGGCCGCTACTTGCGCCAATCGACCACCACGACCAACACAGTACCATCGTCCACCGCCGCATGGTTCAACGGAGACTTCAGCGGTGTCCCGCAGCTCGCGCTATACGACCCCGCGACTGGCAATGCTAACGGCACCGCTCGCCAGCCGTTCCCGAATAACGTGATTCCGGCGAACCGGATCAGTCCGATTGCAAAGCAACTCCTGCAGTACTTTCCGCAGCCGAACCTTCCTGGAATTCTTAACAATTACGTGGTGAGCGTTCCGTTCAGCTATGACGGCAACAGTTACGACGCCCGCGTGGACCATTACTTCTCGCAGAAGACAAAGATGTTCGCCAAGGTAAACGCGTCGTATTACAACGTGATCCAGGGCGCGGTCTTAGGACCGGCGATCGGCGACGGTACGACAGCGAGAGACTACACCATCACAGGGGTAGTGAACGTAACCCACGGCTTTAGCGCCTCTTTGCTTACGGAATTGCGTCTCGGCTACAACCGCTATCGCACCAATGTGAGCACGCTGGATCCGGTTACCGTGACAAACGCAAAGCTCGGGATCGCAAACCCCAATCCCGATCCCATTTCAAGCGTCGGTATGGCGCGCTTGAACATCACTGGGCTGCCTCCGATCGGAACCAACATCAATTACCCGCTTGTCCATACCGATAACCTTTTCTCGCTGGTGGACACCTGGAGCAAACTCACCGGCAAGCACGTCGTGAAGTGGGGCTTTGAGGCTCATCGCAACCGCATGGATCGGTTCCAGCCGCAGGGCCTTGGCCTAGGTCCGCGGGGACGCTTCGACTTTAATCCCGGTACTACCCAGCTGAACGGCGGACCCGGGCTCGGTCCTAACGGATCTCTTGTGAATTCGTTCGCCTCCTTCCTGCTCGGTGCGCCCGATCTGCTCGGCCGTACTTATATGGCGATTACACCCACAAATCGCCAGACTCAACTGGCTGCGTTCGTTCAGGACACCTATCAGGTCACCCGGAACCTGACCCTCGATCTCGGTTTGCGCTACGAATATTACTCGGCTGTAACGCCGCGCTACAAAGGCGGCGCTTCCAACTACGACCCGTACACCAACACGCTGCTGGTGGCTGGTTATGGCGACGTGGACCTTACCTCCAACAGGCAGCCGCAAGCGCTTAACTTCGGGCCGCGTATCGGGTTTGCGTACCGACTCGGAGGGAAACAAGTAATTCGAGGAGGGTACGGCATCAGCTATTGGAGCGGTAGATTCGGATTCACCGGGGGCACGCTCTCCACGCAATTCCCGGTTATCTATAATGTGCAGCAAGGGAATGCCGGCGACTTTGTGGTCGATGGAAGCCTTGCCGCCATACCCCCGGTTCCCTTCATCGATGTCCCGTTAAACGGACGCATCACGCCGGCGCCGAACCAGGCTTTCTTCGTCATGCCTCCGGACAATCCGCTTCCGTATGTGCAGAACTACAACTTCACATATCAGCGCGAACTGGGCCACGACATCACTTTCGATATCGGCTACGTCGGAAACCTTGGACGGCAGTTGCCGTACAATCGCGCTTTAAACGCCGCGCCTCCGGGTACGGGAGCGGCCGGGCGTCCTTTTAACGCGCTATTCGGACACAGCGCGGACGTAAGCCTGCGTGCCGACGGCGTCAACAGCAACTACAATGCGCTGCAGACGAATCTCAATAAGCGCTTCTCGCACGGCCTTACGTTCACGGTGGCGTACGCGTGGAGCAAATCGCTGGACGTCGGAAGCGATCAGCCGGGCTTCATGAACAATCTTGATTTGAAGCGCCAATACGGCCCATCGAACTTTGACCGGACACACATGCTGACCGTAAGCCATTTGTATGAGCTCCCGTTTGGACCGGGAAGACGATTCCTAAACGGCAACAAGGCTGCGGGAACGCTTCTGGGAGGTTGGCAGATCAACGGCATTCTGCGCCTCGCAACAGGAACTCCGTTCACGGCAACGGCCGACGCGACCTCTTGTAACTGTCCCGGCAACAGCCAATTTGCCGATACCGTCTCACCCGTCACCTATCTCGGCGGCATCGGGCCGGGACAGCCATGGTTCAACACCGCTTCATTTGCCGCGCCCGGCCCGAATCGCTTTGGCACCGCCGGACGGAACACGATCCGTGGTCCTGGTTTGCACAACTACGATCTTTCCATCTTCCGCTTTTTTGCCATCCGGGAGCGCATTCGTCTGGAGTACCGCGCGGAGTTTTACAACCTGACGAACACGCCGCAATTTGCCAATCCCAACGGAACGGCAACATCGGGGACTTTTGGCATCATCTCAAGCACGCTGGGCGGCTACGGAAATCGGCAGATCCAGATGGCATTACGCTTGAAATTCTGAGGAGACGGCGGGGCAAACCATGAACTTAAGCAGAAGGTCGTTCCTTGCTCTGGGACCGCTCGCGGTTTCTCTCGCCGCGGCGGAAGGGGAATCGCTGCCCAACCCGGCATTCCGTTCGGGCAAGGGCTGGGTGCCGCTCCTCAACAGTCGCGACTTGTCGGGATGGACGCTTCATACCGGGTCCGGCAAGACGGCCAGCGGAAAAGAGGAATGGACCACCGCGTCATCCGTGTCGTGGTCTTCCGAATCGCCGGAGGTGCTTCGGCCGGTAAGGGCGCCGGGCGGAATCATCGCAAACAGCATGACCACGCGGACGATGGATCTGGTGACCGAGCGAAAGTTCGGCGATTTCGAACTGTATCTTGAGTTCATGATGGCAAAGGGTTCGAACTCCGGCGTTTACCATCACGGATTGTATGAGGTGCAGTTGTTCGATAGCTACGGCGACGAGAAACCGCTTTCCCCGGGCGGCCACGGCGGCATTTATCAACGCTGGGCGGACAACAAAGCCTTCGGCGGTACGGCTCCGCGCACGAATGCGAGCAAGCCTCCCGGCCAATGGCAGTCTTTGCACACACGCTTTCGCGGCCCGCGCACCGGTGCAACGAAAGCCAGTGCGAAATTTGAAAGCGTGATCCTGAACGGCATGGTGGTTCATGAGAATGTCGAGCCGGGAGGTCCAACGCGTTCCTCGATGGAGATTCCGGAGGCTGCAGAAAATCCTTTGATGCTGCAAGGCGATCACGGTCCAGTTGCGTTTCGGAATATCTACGTCCGGAAGCTCTGAAAATGACAACACGTGACCGCGATCGAGGTACCTCACAGGTCTGTTACGATGGCCATCTGGTGTTATCGCGATGAGTTGGTTCGGGATTTGCTGTGGAGTCCGCGAACCGAACCGATTCTGGACGACGCAGCGCTAAGATGCGGGCCCGAAATCACCGCGAACCATTGAGCTTATGAAACGAGTAAGTCTCTCTATCGCCGCGATTGCGTCGGCGATGTTACCCACGAATATCGTGGCGCAGAATGGACCGGAATCGGTTCTTCCTCCGACGAAACAGTTCAGTAAGAAGGTTCTTGTCTCCGGCCTGAGCGGACCTTGGGAGCTCACGTGGGGGCCGGACAACATGCTCTGGGTAACGGAACGAATCGGCAAACGCGTAACCCGGATCGATCCCGTAAGCGGTAAGCAGACGGTTGCGGTCACGATTGACGACGTTTCCGTATCCGGTGGACAAGACGGCTTGATGGGCCTGGCGCTGCATCCCGAGCTGTTGAAAGACACGGGCAACGATTACGTATACGTGGCGTACACCTACGTCGACAAAACTCTAAAGCCGCATCCCGGCTTCACCGATCTCACAAGTCCGTATCCTTACTTGTATTTCAAGATCGTACGCTTCACCTACAACTCGGCGGACCAAAAACTATCTCGCCCCGTGAGCGTCATCACTGGACTTCCGGCGGGCAACGATCATCTCGGCGGCCGATTGAAAATCGGTCCGGACAAGAAGCTCTATTTCACTATCGGAGATCAAGGCCACAACCAGTTCACAAACTTTTGCCAGCCGATTGACTCTCAGCGTTTGCCGTTGCGGAAGGAAGTGGATGAACATGATTACCAGGCGTATGCAGGGAAATCATTGCGCATCAATCTCGATGGCTCCGTTCCCAAAGACAATCCGAAGCTGAAGGGTGTGGTGAGCCACGTCTTTACCTATGGCCACCGCAATCCGCAAGGACTCGACTTCGGCCCTGATGGCACGCTCTACTCGTCGGAACACGGTCCAAAAACGGATGATGAAATCAACGTCCTCAAAGCCGGTTCCAACTATGGATGGCCGAATGTCGCTGGCTTTAAGGACGACAAAGCGTATCTGTATGCGCACTGGTCAGAATCTACAACGCCGTGCCTGCAACTGACCTACAACGACCTGGATCAAGCTGCCATTCCTTCAACCGTTCCGCGCCAGCCGGAGTCGGCATTCCATGAGAAGTTCGTCGATCCGATTGCGACGATGTTCACGGTATCGAACGGCTACAGCTTTCACGATCTGGCTTGCAAAGGGATCGACTATGTTTGCTGGCCCACCGTCGGAGTTTCTGATATCGAATATTACGAATCGAAGGGCAAGGGCATCCCGGGCTGGGACAAGGTTTTGCTTGTAACTACGCTGAAGCGAGGGTCGCTTTACGTTTTGCCGCTAGCAGCCAACGGCAAAACCGCCGGCGGCCATTTCTCGCGATATTTCCCATCCCAGAACCGCTATCGCGATACCGCCGTAAATCCGGACGGAAGGACAATCTACATCGCCACCGATGCAGGTGGGATCGTAGAAAGTTCCAGCGGCCCGACAACCGAGATGCGGAATCCCGGCGCAATTTTGGCTTTCACCTACAAAGGTGACGGCGCTCCCGTGGACGAAGAAACGCGCGAGGTAAGCGCAACGGCCAGCCAAACGGCCCCGGTAGCCGGCATTCCGCCGCAGTTCACTACCGCCCAAGCAGCGAAAGGCAAGATCGCCTACGAGGCCAACTGCGCAGTCTGTCATGGCAACACGATGACGAACGGCACCTACGGTACGCCGCTTGCCGGAGATTACTTCAAAACCAAGTGGTCAAACCAAACAGCCCAAAGTCTATTTGATAAAGCCCAGAGAACAATGCCTCCGTCGCACCCCGGCTCCCTTCAAGCCGATACTTACGCCGACATAGTTGCGTATATTCTTGAACTCAACGGGTTCCAGCCTGGGAAAACGCCGTTGCCGAGCGGCGGCGAAGCGCTGAACCAGATGACTCTCAAGTAAGATGCTTTGATGCAATGCGCTTGGCGCGGCCGTCATTAAATAGCCTTGAAAATTGCCGAGCAGTCGAGCGCGCCGATATTCTGATCGATGTTGTAAATGAAACAAAATTAGCTGGCGGTGAGGGTGGGCCAACGGCTTTGGTTTATGTATGTTGCTGATTCCTCGTTGCCGTCGCTCCGATAATACCCTGATCTCCCGTCGCGCATTGCCCACCATTGCCCACCGCCTTTAAATCAGGCTGAGACCCAACGGTTCAAACATTGCACGCATGGTAATCGGATCGAAACCAAACCCGACCGGTAAAGAGATTCACAGCCGCTCTCTTCCGAAGCTATTGGTTGGACTTGCCGGTTTCCGGTAATGCCGTTCTCCGGGCCCACGGTAAACGCTGCGCGACTGCACAATGTCGGTCGCGAGAACTTCGCTCTCGGGCCTCAAGTAGGTGATGTCACAAAACGCTTCACCGAAAACAGAGCAGAGCGTTGGCACGACCCTCGCAGGTAGAGGTCTACATAGGTACACTCTCTGAGTATGGCCGATGGCCCGAGACTCACCTACGCTTCGTGTTTGATACTGCAGG
Organism: Amazona versicolor; assembly: GCA_034782995.1. NCBI lineage: Eukaryota > Metazoa > Chordata > Aves > Psittaciformes > Psittacidae > Amazona > Amazona versicolor. Next base: position 261 of record JAVHMZ010083368.1, on the reverse strand, counting down.
CCATCGGCACTGGCCATGTCTACGGTTACTCCGTAATGGAGGTGACAGGTCTCCCCAGCGGGACGGTATACCCTGCATTAAGGCGGAAGGCGAGGATCTTATGCAATCTCGCTGGGAACGCCAATCGGTGACCGAGGCGGCGCAACGGCCTGCTCGCAAGTATTTCCATCTCACGCGTTCAGGGAAAGCGGCGCTGGAAATCTCGTTAAAGAGATATCCGTTGTTTGCGCAGTTGGCTCCTAGCGAGGAGGTCAGGAAACA
>JAVHMZ010083258.1:0-10660 GCA_034782995.1 Amazona versicolor | reverse complement strand
ATACGTGCTCTTTGAATCTAAACTGCTTGTAGCATCCAGACCCGGACTACTCTGCTATTGACGAACTTATTCTTCGACTATCGCTGCGATCCAAGACAGAAATTCTTGCTCTTTCACCGGAACGGGGCAACTGATCCGAGCCGCTGCCCGCTCACCGTTTTCGCCGGCGAAGGAAGAAAAACGAAAGGAAAGCCGACTTCAACGTCGCGTTCCAATTTCGTCGAAGTGGGTCAGCAAATCCGCGGGATCTTCGTAAACCCGCACAGCACCCGCCCGCTCCAGCTCCTCTCGTCCGTAACCACCGGAGAGTAAGCCTACCCCAAGCGCTCGGGCTCGGCGTGAAGCCAGCATGTCCCAGATGGCGTCTCCAACTACGATCGAGTGCTCGATGTTGGCTCCCAGACGATCTGCTGCCGTCACGAAAAGATCCGGATCTGGTTTGCCATACTTAACTTGGTCGCGGGTGACAACCACCGACTCGGCAGGATCAACCTGCAGTGCAGCTAGATTAAGCTGGGCAGTTTCCATTCGCCCGCTGGTGGCGATCGCCCAAGGTATTTCTTTTTCTGTCAAATAATCAAGAAGCGCGCGCGCGCCGGGCAAGGGACGGACCTGATCACGATGGCGATTGTAGGCCTCCGCGTGTAATTTACGAAGTCGCTCCACCCGTTCGGTGCTGATCTCCATGTTCGTCTCCCGAAGAAGCATGTTGGTGAAGAGTCCGCCACTCATGCCGATCCGGCGATGGATGCGCCAGATCGATAGAACAATCCCTTCTAACTCCAATGCTTCCCGCCAGGCGAGAACATGTTGGTAAACGCTATCGACCAACGTTCCGTCCAGATCGAAAAGAAAAGCGTGTTCGACTCGCGGCATGATTCTTTTAGCGTACCGCAGTTAGTCGCCGCCTCCAAGTGCAGGATCGGTCTTACCGATACTATTCTACCCGCGAGTCCGACATATCTGATCGACCTGCGGTTAACCGATTGGGTTGACCTTTTTCCGGGAAGTCAAAGCTTGCCTAAAACCTTTCCGCGGAGGAAGATGCATCGCCATGCAGGCTTCGTGTTCGTCCGGAGCTGTGTATTCGCTCTGCTACCTCATTCTTTGTTTTTGGCAGTCCCGAGCCTACGCTCAGACTGCCGATCCGTACGAAGGTTCCCTAGACCGTTCTGCCAGTCGCGGAGAACGAATTGCCGAGATGAGCGTCCCCGGCAATCGTCCCAAGGAAATCGCCGTATTACCCAAACATCTTCCTTTTGCCGATTACCGCGGGCCTGCCGGGTCGATCGATCGCGCGGATGAGACCGAACTGGTTCGTTATGATTTCTATCAAACAGGCACCACCGAAAGCAACGGCGCCGTGGCACTTTGTCCAAAAGACAAAAGCACAAGCGCTGCCGTCGAACTTTTTGAGGTGCCGGGTTCATTGTCCAAGACCGGCCCGGAAACCGCGGCGTATTGCCGGTCGATCCGGAAGTCGAGCAAAGATCTCGCGAAATTCAAACAAACCGATAACGCGTTCACAACGACCAGCACGGCAGCTATCCTGGGCTACTACCATGTCTCCCGCGCGCTTGGTGATATCTGTCAGATTGAACCTGCCGTGCTGCGGACCATGGATATCGAGCAACACCGGCGCATGGTGAAAATGGCGGCCGATCTGGGAATCCGGGGGACGGTGCGCAAGAGTTGGGATCTATTCAATCGCTACTACACCAATCCGCGTGGTTCACCAACGGCCCGGAGCCTGTTTACCAGTGATTTTTTGCAAATTTACGGCGCACTAGAAAAAAACACTCGGGGCGAAGAACATTATGCCGCTTGGTTGAAAGTGGGCAGCAACCTGGGGGCGACTACTGCCTTCCGCAACGCGATCGATCCGCGGCCGATCAATGCGATCGTGGGGTCCTCGGCATTTACCCCAGCAACCGTGCAAACGTTGGTTGCTATGCGAGACATGGGTGAAATGATTTTGCTGGATGATCTAATGGGCCAATCGGATCGACTCACCGGGGGAAACATCAGCGACTATCCGACGACCTATTACCGGGACGCAGGCAAAATCAAGGAGACCAGGAAACCGGCGAAACTGCCGCCCGGAACAGAACAGGTGCTGGTGAAACAGTTGACGATCGTTGATACCGACGCCGGATTATTGAACCAGAACGTCTTCGAACAGAGAGGCTACTTAAGCCAGCTCTGTCACTTTCACCCGGCGACCTTTGCGAAATTGGTGAACCTGGCGAACCGTTGGAAAACGGATCCGTCCGTAAAAGAATTTTTCCACGAGGAATGCACTTTCAGTAATTCGCAGCTGGGCCGGTTTGAGAAATATCTGCTGCACGCCGCGCAAACTCTGCAAACCCGGAAAGAGAGTGGCAAGCTGCGTCTCGACCTGTCCCTCGACGACTACTTCAAGTCGCCGGCGCCGCCTTAGAAGCAGCCGACGTGCGCGACGATCTCCTTCCCAGATTGATCGAAGTCCACCATCGCTAAGGGAGCGGTTCCCAGGCATCCGCCATGATTCTGTCGTGAACGCGAATGCCGTTTCGCCTGAGCCCTACTCCTGATGCCACGCGAGCGCGCGCAGCGATCCATCAACGCGTCGAAGCGCGGCCGGATCGTACATTGTCCCATCACAGGACCCCGCTCGAAAGATCATGACTTCATCCGAGACAGCCAAGATCTCTTCTTCTTCGCTTGAAACCATGATGACCAGAGTCTGGTTCTCTTCTTTTGCGAATTGACGGATCATTCGATGGATTTCTCCTTTCGCGCCGATGTCTACGCCTTTGGTAGGCTCGTCGAGCAGAAGGAGCCGCGGCTTTTGGCGAAGCGCTCGAGCCAGCAAGACTTTTTGTTGGTTGCCACCGGACAGTCTGGCCACAGGGCCGTCGAGGTTTCCTCGTACCTCCACACTCTCCAGCACTCTGGCTGTCTCCTGCCGCAACCGGCCGCGATTTAGCCACTCGAGCCGGACAAAATCTTGCAGAATCGGCAGGGCTACGTTCATCCGGGCATCCAACTGGGGTATGAAACCGTCTTTCTTGCGATCCTCGGTTACCAGCACAATGCCCAATTGGGCGGCACGTCTAGGATCTCGCGGCTGATACGAACGATTGTGTAAGGAAATTGAACCGTCCACGATCGGCTCCATGCCGACCAGCGAGCGTAAAAAACGCGAGCGTCCGGAACCGATCAATCCGTAGAGGCCCAGCACGCGTCCCGGCCTGGCTGTCAGTTGAATCGCGGACAGGTGGACGGTCTGAAGATCGCGAATGGTGAGTGCCGGTGGCGCCGCGTGAATGGACCCGCTTCGTTCTATTGTTTCCGTCCCTTGGTAGCGATCGAGTTCGGCGTTTTTCCCCGTGATGGCGGTAATAAAATCGTTTCGCGTGACCGTGCCAACGGAATCGCTCAAAGCGACTCGGCCATCGATGAACGCAGTGACACGATTCGAGATCTCGAGGATTTCGTTCAGCTTGTGACCAATCAACAAAACACCAACTTTTTCCCGTTCCGCCAGGTTGCGCAACAAATCGAAGAGGCGATGGACCTGCGCGTTTTCGAGCGAAGCAGTTGGCTCATCCAGGAGGAGAAAGCGCGTCTTTCGATGTACCGCGATCGCGATCTCGACAAATTGTCGTTGGGCAATGCCGAGATCGGCTACTCTGGTCAGCGGATGAATCTCGAGCGCAAAACGTTTGAGCAGCTCACCTGTCTCCTCTTCCATCGTCCGCCGCTTGAGTATTCCGGCAGCGGTAAGCTCTGCGCCCAGGAACGTATTTTCGACGATGGTTAGCCCGGGAAGCAGTGACAATTCTTGATAAACCGTCGATATGCCTGCTCTGATCGCGTCGATCGGCCTGGTCAAAGCGATGTCTTTCCCGGAAACCCGGATCTGCCCCGATTCCGGGCGAACGGCGCCGGCGAACACCCGAAGCAACGTGCTCTTCCCGGCACCGTTATGCCCAACCAGGCCATGGATTTCTCCCGCCTTCACCGCGAGAGAAACCCGATCGAGCGCCCTGACGTCGCCGAAAGCTTTGGTGACTTCGAGCGCTTCCAGGCTGCTCTCGGGCGCGTTGACCATCAGGCCGCTCTCCCGCAGATTACCCGACTTCGCCTGGAGCCGGTTTCCCCTTGTTGATGATCTTCAGCGGTCGAAGAACCTTATCTGGGACACTCTTTCCGTCCAGGTAGTCACGGATCTGTTTTAGTGTGATCTTGGCGTACTCGTATGGTTCCTGAGCCGCCGCCGCCGGGTAAAGCTCTTCCACGGGATATTCGCTGATGGCGAATCCGTAGACCTTGGCTTTGGCGTTCAGGCTCTTCACCGCTCGAAGCGCTCCCTGAGCGGCTGGTCCGGTATCTGCCCAGATCAGATTTATGTCCGGATGAGCCTGCAACATTTCGGTCGTTTTCTGCAAACTCACGTCCGGCTTCACCAGACCGTTCACTTCTTGAGCAAATTTCACGTTCGAATTACCAGTGAATACCGATTTGAAGCCTTTCGTGCGTTCGACGGTAGGTATTTCGTTAGGTTCAGTGACGATCCCGATCACCAGTTTTGCGTCGGGCCCGTAATCTTTCAGAACCTGCTCGCCGATCTGCTTCCCGCCGGTGAAATTATCTGCTCCGACGTAGTCAACGATCTCGGCATGTTGCGCCGCCAGGTCCTTTCCGGAAACAATCACGTTCACCGTAAAAACCGGAATACCGGCGCGAAACGCGGCAGCCGCTTCGGCTGCGGCAGGGCCGGATTTCACTCCGTTCAGCGCAAGTGCGCAAATGCCCTGTTGAATAAATCCTTGGACTTGTGCGAGCTGAGCTTCGTTGTCATCGTTGGCGATCTGAACGTTGACCTGGAAGCCAAGTTCTTTGGCGCCATCGATAAATCCTTGGCGCATGGCGACGTAATACGGGTTGGTCGTGTTCGGCAGTGCCACCCCGATTAGCGGGGTGCCGGACTGGCACGATTTCGGCATGAGCCGAGTTTGATCTGCTGCCATGAGTGCCGGCGAAGCCGGTAAAATTGCTAGGATCAGAGACAGTCGTTGTAAGGTTTTCATGAGTGTTTTCTTGATTTCATCTTTCCCCAGTTTTCCCTAGCCTCCCACACCTTGGCTTTTATCCCCCCGAGCATCCATTCTCTTACCCGTCCGATTTTTCCTTTGACGTTCCAGCCTTGCTCTCGGCGGGCAATCCCCCTGGTCCGGTGAAATCGCCTTGAGCCACGGATAGCGGTTTCCTAGTTTCTCCTTGAGACGCCCACCCCGTCGTCGTTCCTCGGCGCGACGCTTTGATCGCCCGCCGCGTCTCACTAAAGCGCCGGCGATAAGTGTCAAAAACGACCCCGAGAAGAATGATCAGCCCGATAACCAGCGGCTGCCAGAAACTCGGCACGCTCAGCAGTGTCATCCCGTTGGCGATGGTCGCAATGAGTAAGGCGCCCAACATCGCGCCGAGCACTGAACCGATTCCGCCAAACAAGCTTACCCCGCCGACCACCGCAGCAGCGATGGAGAAGAAAAGCTCAGTCCCGGTTCCAGCAGAAGGATAGCCGACCATTAAACGCGAAGTGGTGATAAGGCCTCCCATACCGGCACAAAATCCGCTGATCGCGTAAACGGAAACGGTGGTAAGTCCCACGTTCACGCCGGCCAAACCCGCCGCTTGGGCGTTACCGCCCCCGGCATAGACGTGAACTCCCAGGCGGGTCCGCCCCCGCACGGAATAGCCGATTATCGCAGCGGCGGTCACCAGAACGACCGGCATCGGTATCGTCAGGAAACGGCCGTTTCCGATCACGGAAAAGCGCTCATCTGCCACGCTGATGCTCTGCGCATCAGCGATAATCATCGGTACGGAGGTCGCAACGCCGTAGGTAGAAAAAGTAACGATAAAAGCCGGCACTGTCACGTAGTGGATAATCGCGCCGTTCATCGCCCCGAGAAGGACGCCCGAGGAGAGCGCAACGAGAGAAGCGATTGGCCACGGCAATCCCAATTGCATCATGACGGTGCAAAGTACGCCTGTCATCGCGACGGTTGAACCGGATGACAGATCGATTCCGCCGGTGAGCAGGACGAACGTCTGACCGAGCGCCAAAAAAGCGATCACTGAACCATTCAGAAGCAGGATCAATAGATTGCTGTAGGCTCGAAAACGCTCCGAGAGTACGCACATGATCACAAAAACCAGCAACCAGACGATCAAGATGCCAATCTCGTCGATTGAGCGACGATGAAAGAAGACTCTGCCGGGTGACCCATTTTCGGAGGACTTCACGATTTCGGGGGTGAGACGACGACGGTCATTTTGGATCCAAGCCGCCCAAGTGGGAGGAGCATTCAGCATTTGCGCAAACGAATCAATCCCCAATCACCGAACGCGGTCCGGACCCTTGCGGCCGGCTCATCGCTCCCGGTAATTTTGATCGGGTGAGTCGAGCACTCGATCAGGATACGGGTGTCGTGACCATTGCCAGTGCCCGAGGCCCAACCCGCGCGTGCAACTCACTCGGCTTTCGATGGTCGAGCCGTGAACGGAAAGCTCGAAAGCAGAACGATTGACCCGGCGACTTGATCCTACGCTCGAACGTTCAGCTCTATTCCGACCAGATCGCGGTGTATCCCTCTTGGCCCAGGACCAGGATTTTCTGGAATCGGCGCTTTAAAAAGGAAAGCACGGCTTCGTTCAGCTCTCCGGAAATCTTCGATCCGTCACTCCGGTCAAAGGGCCCGTATAATGACACTGTGCCGATTTCATCCGTGTAAGCCCGCGCCGAAAAACTCAGATCACCGCATCGAAATTCGTACACGAAATAATTGTAGAATTGACTGAGCCGCTCGCCGTCGAATAGTTCTTCGCAGCGATGTTCGATTTGATAGGGAGTGATCTCGTCAGAGTCGACGATCCGAAACTCACTGACCGGCTCCGCCATATCTTTATATCGAACTCGTTCAACGGCGGATGGGTCCAGCCGAAAGTTCTTTCGGACCCGAGAATCCGAAGCTCGACCGGAGTTGCTCCGGATCATTGAGCAGACCGGCAGCGATGTCCTAGGCCAGCGAGCTACTTAGCTTGACGACCAAAAGGATGCCGGCGGAAGGCGCGGCTGATCAGGACAAGAAAGTTTTGCCCGATCGTCGTTTCCGGTCGATTCGCCAATGATGTTCGTTCGTCAACGGTTGCCGGTCTGCTTCAGACAATCGGCAATAGCTTCTTGCCACCGCGGGCCACTGCCGCGATCGGAAGCCCCGAGCGCCAAGACACGATCGTTGGCGGCGGCCGAGAGTGCGGTGCGGGAGTAAGTGACCTCAACGCGCGTAGTGGAAGGATCGACGGTACCGAGTCGCACGTCGACGGTGGACACGATCGCGTCCGGTATGAAATAGACATACTGGAACCGCCCGGCGGACAGGTCGAATAACGTGTTGACCCAGACGCTCTGATGAGAGCCGTGCTGCACGTGAAAGACCGCTCCTTCGATATCTTGTGGAGGTCGCGGATAAATGAACACGGGATTCCATTGTTCGCCTGCCCAGCGTCGTTCGCCTTCCGGACCGAAGAGCGGTGCGGTGCGCGCCAAAGGCGCGGCAATCTCAAACTCGAAACTGCTCCGGACGTGAACGGGCGACGATCCGGCATCGTCTTGCGGTGAAGCGGACTGGTGGGACATCAACATCGTGGCAAATGCGAAGAAGAGAGCGGATTTAGGCTTTGTCATGTACGCTCCTTGAGCTGGTGACTATCGGACGCTTGCAACGTCAGGCCGTAGATGGCCCGGAGCTGCTCGATCTGTTGCAAGGTTGGCGGAGAAAAGGGCGCTTTTCCCGCAAAAGCGTGAAGCACGATTCCTTCGAGCAGATCACCTAAAGTGAGGTCTTTCAGTTCCGCGAGTGCCTTGAGGACTTTGAGCAGTTTCTTCTCGATACGAACGCCGGTCTGAATGCGTTCGACCTCGGCGGCGGCAGACGGAGCGTCCATATATGTACCAATGTACCTTGGTAAAAACTTCGCGCAAGAATTTTCAGTCTCCTTCTGGCGCTCGGGCCGGGTCCAGCGCTACTACACCGCGCTAGCCCCGACACCGGGACCAGGGTTTGGTCACGATGTTGTTGGACCGGGAAAAACCTTTCGACGCGCCAGCCAAGATCGCTTAGTGAGTCCGGTGCTTTTCGAAGCCGACGAAAAAGTGAGTTCCTACCAGATTGAGCGGCGAATCTGGCTTACTTGACCTTTCACCGGACAGCGCAGGAGTATATCGATGGTTTGCAGCTGGAACCATTTCCGGCTGAGTCCGGTTACTTCGGCGGCCTCTATATTTCGGGACGAGAAGTCATCAGCGCTGGATCGCCCAGCAAAGCATGTAGTTCGATTTATTATCTGTTAACTCAGGAATTGCCCACGAACTATTTGCATCGTTTACAGTCCGACGACGTGCACGTTTTGATCGATGGCGGCCCGATCGATTATTTCATTTTTCATCCGGACGGATCGGCCCAGAGGAAGACACTGGGCCGCAATCTAGAAGCGGGCGAACGCCCCATGATCGCCGTGCCCGCCGGCTGTTGGAAGTCGTTAAAACTCCATTCGACGGCTTCCTTCGGTCTGACCGCGAACGTTCTTTCTCCGGGATGGGCTCCGGAGAATGTCCAGATTGGCGCGGGCCGCGATTTCGTCGATCAATTCCTACACCGGGCACCTTGGGCGACTGAAGATTTCCTTTACGAACTGATTGGGCCCAACCGAATACGCGAGGAGAGAATCTAACCGTGAACCCGAACGTGGACTAACTCCTGATCACGGGGAATTGACGGTCGATTCCAGTTCCAAAGCGGGTTTCGGATCGGCTACGGCGCCAATCAAAGACCCTTTCTTGAAGCGATTCAGGTAATCGAGAATTCCCTCTTGCACATGGGACTTGAGCTGGAAGGCAGCCTCCGGGTTCGCCGCGTCCAGGGCGATCCGAACCACCATCGATGACTCGCCAAGCTCGCTGATCATGACTTCAGATTTCACGCTTCCGCCCAAGGGACTACCGCGCACGATGGCGCTTACCTGCTCACGGATCGCCGGCAACGAAGCATCCAATGAAAGCACCAATGAAAATGCGGTCAGCGATTCGGCCGACGTCCGCGTCCAATTTGTAAAAGGCTTTTCGAGAAAATAGGTCACCGGCAAGATCAGACGACGCAGGTCGCGCAGCCGGACCGAAACGAAGCTAAAGGTAATTTCTTCTACGGTCCCGATGACATTTTCTACTTCGACCACATCGCCGAGCGCAATCGGCTGCGAGATAGCGAGCTGCAGCCCGGCGAACATGTTTTGGAGTGTCCGCTGCGCGGCCACCCCGGCCACCAAGCCAAGGATGCCGGCGGACGTGAGGAGACTGGCGCCGAAAGCCCGGACTTGATCAAAAACCATCAGAGCAGCACCGGAAGTCGCCAGAATAATCAGCACGTACAACATCCGGTGCATTACCGAGAACTGTGTTTCCGCGGCGCGAATCTGACGCTCATCGCCCTCGTACTTTTTTCGGGCCCGGTGAGCAATTTTTGCTTCGACCAGATCAAGGATTCGTAGACTGTCGATTCCCAAAAGCGCAAAGACGAGCACCAGCGTCACACGCTCGAAGAGACCTACGACCGGTGAAGGCAGCCCAAGCATGGGTATGATCAGAAACGCGAGGGCCAAAGGTAACAGTGCCTCGAGCGCCTGGGCAGTGGTCAGAATCAGGATCGCGTGCGAGTGATCGAGATCTTTCAAGGCAGCTTCGCGAAGTCGCTGGCTGCTAAGTCTGATCAAGGTCACGATCAAATTGATCAGGGTCGCAACTGCTAAAGCCAGCGGCAAGGTCCATTCCCAGCCGGTTTTGCTAAACCAATTCGCTATCTGCGCCCGGAAACCGAAATCGTGAATCAGAATTTCAAAAATTCCGATAGTCGCCGTGAGAAACAGGACTCGGGGGATGATCAATCGAATCGTCAGCACCATGATGTTCCAGCCGCGGGGCGCCGCCTCGTAGAGGCCTTGGCTGGCCAGCTGAGTCGGGCAATGAACCGTGAAACGACGGAAACGGCGCGCCAGATAACGGCTTAAAAAGGTTAAGCCCGAAAGAACGAGAACAAGGATCAGTAAATGGCCGACTGCGTCCATTGGAGTGGTAGGCTAATATTCATGTCCGGGAGTTCAGAAAAAATGTCCCGGCAAGTTTCGCGCGCCAAGCATAGACCGATTGTTGGAAAATTAAAAATCATACGTTCGGCGCAAGCAGCTTAATCTCAGCACTCGCGTCCAGAAGGACAGCAGTCGGATTGAGGCGGGGCGCCGCGGCGGTGGCGACAGCGGCAGACTTGCACTGCCCTCCCTATTTCTTCGACTGGGCAGCGCGAAAAGCCAGGTAGGCGTTCCGGAGACCGATGTAGGGATCGATCGCACCAGACTTGAGCTGATCGTAGTTATCCAGACTTTTCGGGAGACTGTTTACAAATCGAACGGCTCCGGCCGAGATGCTGGCTGAATTATAGATGTACTTGTGGCGAATAATTCCGATTCCGTACCAGTTCAGCGGTTGTAGCACGTAGTCTCCACCCACGCCGGCCAGATCACGAAAGTTCGAGGGCCCTAACAACGGTAAAACCAGGTACCC